>JAZHYW010022814.1:0-45219 GCA_037355805.1 Ixodes ricinus | reverse complement strand
CTTCACAAACTTGGAAATATTTTTGACTTTTTTCAACGCACCCACATAAAAATGAAATACAGTAGTTCCACCCTGTTATATTTATTGATCATTTAAATTTTATTACAGGCGGCAAGCTACATTGGAGCAGTTCAAAAGAGAAAGCAACACTTCTTAACAGACCAGCAGGCGTCGTAAATTTTTAATGTATAGAAATCGGCAGACGTCCTATTGATTCGGGGCCTTCATTGGCCTATATGAACGTCCCGCCCTTTCGGAACCAGCAGATGACCACGACCTTTCGCGCTCGTTGTGTTAGATAGGACGGCCCGTGACAGTAAAGCGAGCAGCGCACCCTGTGTCACGAGGAGTGAAATGGTACGAATGTGTCGTTGACGCGGCGAACAGTGACGGCCACCCAGGAGTAGTCAGTCAGTCAGAGTATTGCAGAAGGGAAAGCAAAGTAACTGTTGCCCGGGAGGATGAGAACACCATGGCCTTACAATATCGACGGTCAACAACAGTTCTGCCTGCCAAAACAACGCCGCGTGCGAGCTAAAACCGGCGGCGCGGGACGAAAATCGCGCACGCACACGAAGATGGGCCGGTTTCGTTAGGGATGTGGGAAAATTTTGAAACCAGCCATCCGTGCACGCGTGAAACGATACCGCGTATTTGCCCAAGCTTCGAACGCCCTATCCTAGAAATGGCCGTGCTCTGCAAAGTGGTTGTCCTGTGCTTGTCCTCCGTGTTTTATTCTTTCAATTTTATGTACTCTATCTCCCTCCGCGGAAATCCGATAGCACCGAAGGGTTATCTCTTTTGGAAACAGCAAAGCCCGGAGACTAGCATCAAAAACGAGCGTGTTGGTAAATATACTTGTGTCTATTCTGCCCGGAGACTAGTTGGGTCGAAGTCAGCCTCCTTGGCAACTATAACCGTTTGTGAAGAGTGGTCTTCTCCCGAGATGAAAAGTTAGCGCCGGCTGACGTGTTTTTTTTTTTTGAAAAAGGGAAGGGGAAAGAAAAAGTTTGAGTAACTGCATGCAGTAACTACCTCGAAAGCTCCTCTCCCGATATGAAGCTCGAGGCATGTTACGTCTCGGTTACCTTCTCGCGCACCGCTGCTCGAAACTATTCTTCACTTTGTTCCGCACAGCCACGACGGATGTGCGGAACAGAGTGAAGAATAGATTCGAGCATCATCTGGACGCCATCATCCTGCCAGGCTTCAGTGTCATGGGACTGGACTCGGCGTCGGTCAGTTAAGACTTTTTTTTAAATTTTATTTCGTGTGTGTTTCTTCGCCCCGCTGAACTTTGTTTCTCGGGTGCGGTTCTGCTGAACTTTTTTTATGTTTCGTTACTAACTGTTTGTTAGCATTGTTTACTTGTTGGGTTTATTTCTTCATGGCGTAGCGGCCTGACGGTGCTGTAGAGAGCGTGTTCGCACGCATTTGGTTGTGTCCCGTTTAGGGAATGCCCGGAGGAGTTGGTTTTTGTTCTTGCCGTGTGCGGCTGAGTTTTTCTGTCTTAATTAATTTTTTTTCCTTTACGTGTCGTTGACTTCTTTGTCTGACCAGGCGTGGACCTATCGCCTTGCCACGGCTCGAACCTAAATCTTTTATTTTTTTACCGCAATTTTCGTTAAGATCGGAGTTGGGTAATTTTATTCTTATTTATTTATTTTTATTCCCTACCCTTCTCCGTGACAATCTCTCCGTGTGTTTCGGATCGTTTCTGTGTCATCACTTTTGTGTATTACGGAAGTGAAAGGATATTCCCTGGTGATCTGTGCGATGTGCGGTGAACAAACCCTAGCGTTTGGTTTCGGAAAGAATTGTATATAATAGATCAATGACGTGGTGACTTTTCATGTCTTAGTAATATGACAGCTAATAGCTAGTCATGCTAGTTTACAGTGAAAGTTTTATCAATCGAAAAAATACAACGTCTGTGCCTCTTCGATATTGAAGGTCTACTAGGCCTGCTGATTTGATTAGATATGTTTCTCGTGGTTTCCCGCTCTTTTCAAAACATAAATAACTATTCAATACCACAAAATGCGTTTATAATTGATTACAAAACGCAGACAAAAATTCAAGAAAACTTTTTTACAATTCATAGAAGCGCACGGTTTTTTTTTTGTCTGACTTAGGTCTTGCAAAACGAAGACGTCTTTTTCCGATATTGAGGCTTAAATATAGAACATACAAACAAAATATACACTTTCTCGACTTGCTTTTCGAGTAGACAACTATCATATCTACATTTTAACAAAAAATAAAAAAATAAAAATGGTTTTTTTGAGAAAATCGATCTTAAAATTGGTACTTTTTGGTTTTCGCATAACATTAACGTAAACGTCCCGCAAAGGATATTTAATACAGCTAAATCATTTTATAATATCTATAAAGAGCGTGTTTTGGGCTCTCCATAGACATAAAAAATATTGATGTAACCCAAGTAGATCGCCAGTATTTAATTGTCAAAGTTCGTCAACAATTGACCGAGGGGGCGTTTTTGACATTTTTACAGAAAAAAAGCAAAACGCCTAAAATTATTTCATGGTATTAGAGCCTTTTACCTGTGCCCACAGAGTGCTTGAAAAAAGTTAATATAATGTGGACTGAAAATCCACGACGGGAGATCGAGCGAAACATCCGACCCACGACGGATGTGAAAAACACTGCTTTCCGCCGCGGCCTCTTTTAAAATTCGTAAGTCGAGAACAAAAAATCCGACGGACTTGCGGTTTGTGGCTACTGCGTTTTTAGAGACGACGCCATAACATATATTTTTTTCAGCGAAATTAAAAATTCGACCCTTTTTGCCTGCACGATTTGGGATGAAACCGCCCGTATTATATATATATATATATATATATATATATATATATATATATATATATATATATATATATATATATATATATATTTATATATATATATATATATATAATATGGGTGGTTTCATTTGGATTCAGGCAACGAGTGGCAGTCGTATTTTTTATTTTGCTTCAAATTTTTATATTTTGTGCACCATGTTCCTAGAAGAACAATTCTTTTTATTTTCATGTCCTGACATGATTAGTTCCTGAAAACAAATCTCAAAGAAGTGGGAAAGAACTACGAGGTTTTGACGATTGTCGTGTGTGGCGTTTTTGAATGACTCTCGATCTCAAAGTGTTCAAAAGAGAACGTCTATATTTTTTTAGTGTGATATATAGGCATGTAGGTGAGCCGACATTATAACTGCTATTTATTATTCGTCGCTCCAAGTTTTGTAAAAAATCCCCAAACATGCCTCCGCGAACAACTGTGACCTAAATTGCGGATTTTATTTTGAGTCGACTATGTTTAGTATCGCTTTTAAAATATTACCACGTGTAGAAACCTTCATTGCCTTCCTAATTAAGCAAAGTTTGTGTTTTTATCATGTACGAGTACTGAGACATAAATTATGAAACAGAGAGGGTTTTCACTTTTCGTTCAACTTCAGCACGCTGTATAAAAAAAACTCCATTTTTAATTTTTTCCTTTTTCTCGCGTTGCGTTCTCTTCACACCCTTCTTTTAGCCAGAATACATTCCGTTAATAGCATTTGCCTTGGTTTTCAGTTTTAAGCCTCTAAAAATGCTAAAAAAGAGCAAAAGCCGATGGTGGGATTTGACGATTTGCGTGTGTGGCGTTTTTGAACCACTCTCAATGTCAAAGTATTCAAAAGAGAGTTTCAATATTTTTTTATTGTGATATATATGCAACTCAGTAAAACGATATTCCATCTACTATTTATTATTCGTCGATCCAATCTTCGTAAAAATCCCCAAACATGCCTCCGCGAACAAC
Source organism: Ixodes ricinus (assembly GCA_037355805.1). Taxonomy (NCBI): domain Eukaryota; kingdom Metazoa; phylum Arthropoda; class Arachnida; order Ixodida; family Ixodidae; genus Ixodes; species Ixodes ricinus. The sequence continues at coordinate 41,394 of JAZHYW010022814.1, read as the reverse complement.
TGTGACCTAAACTGCGGATTTTTTTTTTAGTGGACTATGTTTAGTTTTTGTCCCTTTCCCCCCCCCCCGGTTTTCTCACAACAAACTGTTGTGACAAAACAGTATTTATACTCGCTGTTAGAACGAATAAACTTCAGTTGTAAGTCAGCGCCTTGTTCGTCTACCTTCTTGTTCTTGTCCGTGTCCTTGCGCTGTTTTAATCTTTAATCTTGAAAGGGACCCAGATTTTATAATCTTTTGCGTTAAAAAGAATTACCAGTTGCAGTTTCTTGCGGCTTTGTCACATTTTAGCAGACTTGGTAGTTCCATGGCTCTGTTAATGATGGCGGACCCACTTGCTTGACGTTCTACGTCACCAAAGCAAGAGAAACCACACAGAAGAACTTCAAGTAAGTGAGTTCACCATGATTACCAAACGTGAAAGCCCGCGCTATAAAAATGTGCAGTTCCATGGAGCTACCGAGACTGCTAAATCATGTCAAAAACAGCAAGAAACAGGAACCGGACATTTTCTTTACTGCGAAAGCCCATAAAATCGAAGTCCCCTTAAGGGCTTTTGTTACCGAGAGGAATTCTTGGCAGTTTCACGCGGCTAGCTTCCTGTGTAAGCATTTGACCGCTCTTGAGTTGCGCAATGCGTTCATCGTGCGAAACTTCGAATGCAACATCGATTGTTTTTAGAGAGGGCGTGCAGTGAATGCGAAGGGCATTTCAGTTGACGTTTAAGAACGTTTTTATTCGGTGCCTCACGAACCCGTTGTTATTGGTCAGAGAGTGTATTAAACATAACTCTATTCTTCCGTTCCAGAGCTACTGTGGCATTAAGGTCAAACATTTTCTGGAGCTTTCGACATTTTACTTAGAGCATACGTATGTTTCTTTTGAAGGAGACCTCTGCGTCCAAAAGAGGAGCATTTGCATCGGCTCTTGTGTGGCGCCTGTTTTGTGCAACATTTTTCGAAGTGTCTGCGGAAGAGCCATCTCAGAGAAACTGCGAGGACTCGAATATGCTCAGCCTTCAGATACGTGGATGATTTCCTCATTCTGAGTAAACAAGCTGACACACTAACTAGTGCATGACTGAGGTGTTGGAGGTGTTCCGGTGATGTGGCAGTGGCTTAACATTCACGCATAAGAAGTCAAGGGAAGAACGATGGCAGTTCATGGACATCGGGCAAAGTCTTCAGAAGGACCATAATTGCTCGATGTATGAGCCACGTTCAAAAAAATATATGCTTCCGTTCAGCTCGGCTCAATCAAAAATTGTAAAAGAAGCATCGCCCCTATGTGTCTAGAGGCGGCTCTTATAAATTCTTGACGGCACAGTGTTCATAAAAGTTTCGAGATGCAGATAACGCAGCTTGACAGAGCGGAATACCTTCAGGGCTCTTTGAATAAAGTGACAAAAAGCCTGATAAAACAAACTTTATAAAATGGTTACTGAGGCAACTTCGCGACAGAAATACAGCAAGGCCGGTTTTAATTTCGTATATGCGCACTGCCACGCGTAATATTAAAAAAGTGGCAGCTTGATACGATGTACCCGTGGCTTTCACTGCACCCAAAAAGTTGTCGCGGTTGTTACGGAGGATCAGACTTGAAAGCAATCCGTTACAAGTAACGAATTATTTGTAATCCGTTACTTTTTGAAGTATTTTTGTAATTGCCACGTTACTTTTTGAAGTAATTTGTAATGTAATTTTGTTACAAAATATTGGTAACGGATTACTTCGATTATTCGTTCCTTTATAAATATTTGGGAGTGATTTTATCGAGTGACCTAGGATAGAAAAAGCATGTGGAGTATGTTAAGGAGCGTGAAACAAACAAATTGTGGTACCGTAGAAGAACGCTTGGCAAATCTCCTCCTTCTGCGAAAATTATTGCATATAAATCAATCATTAGACCTGTCTTAGAATACGCGTCTGCAGTGTGGAACCCATGGCAGACCTCTCTGGTCAAAGAACTCGAAGATGTACAATCACTAGCGGTGCGTGTGATTTTTTCAGATTTCAGACGGACCACATCTGTCATGGCGCTTAAAACGAGAGCCAATATAAATCCTCTGGCTAACAGAAGAGGTGCCAACGGGTCACGTTGTTCGTTCAGATTTTCAGAAACAGTATAAAAATTGATAGCTCGAAATACTTAAAACCAAGAAGCTTCTTCTCCGAACGTTTGCATCATTCAAAGACCGTAGCTCCCCAATTAATGCCCGAAAAATAGTTATAAACAAAATGTTTTGTGCATACAATTGATTTATGGAACAGTCTATGCCCTCCCATCCCCTGGCCTCCACGAATATTGGTATGAAAGAGAGAACCGATGAACGATCGATAAACCGTAACCGCCACTTTTTCTCTGATTGGTTGAGTTTTCGGTCATGAAGTGTCCGTTGTCTCGATGGCCTTCTCTTAATGAGATGTTCAAAATTCAGTTAGTTACGGAGAACGGAAACCTTGAGTTTCAGTGCATACTTTGCTTGCCAAAAAAACACAGATTGTCATCAGCAAGAACAATCGACTGTAATCTACCGAAACACATCAAGGTGAGCTGGGACACCTGCACTCTGCATTGGCTATACATTGTAACGTTGGAACCAAGTTTTTCTCTTGTGAATAACAGGCAAAACACCCGAGTCATAAGGGACCTTTCGTAGATCGCTTCTTTAGCTCCGAATCTTGTAGCGGAGGTAGACGCTGATACTGAGCATGCGTGCCGCTAGCTTTGTCTGCACAATTCCGGGGATTATTTTGGGAGGCCGTAAGCTAGCTGGATGGCGGGTGTGTTTGCAGCTTTCGGTGCCTTGTCAGCTTACACGTGAACGGAGTGCACCTGCACTATTTCTCTTAAATACAATATTTTATTTTAACAAGGACTATCATAATTTCGAGCGTATAAAAAATTAAAAGCAGTGTTGCGTACATTTTTGGAAAATATCAAAACTGTTTCTACTGTTTTCTGAAAAAGTACGGAAAAAGTAACGTGAAATTACTTTGTAACGTAACGAGTGAAGTAATCCGTGTTTTTTCAGTGAAAGTAGTTTGTAACTGTAATCAATTACATTTGAGGCTCGGTAATTTGTAATTGTAATCCATTACAGTTTTCAAGTAACAACCACACGTCTGCGTAGGACCAACAATCCCTGTGATTCTGCAGAGCCTTGAAAAACAAGGCACTGAACGAAAAACATAGGTGCACTACGGGAGTCGTGTATGAAATGCCCATGTTTGCTGCTCTTATATCGACCAGACAGGCAGGTGCTTTAATGATCGTGCGTACGAACATTCCGCGGTCATGCAAGCTACCCCGTCGGGACACCTTCCCACTCTCGGTAGTCGTCGCCCATGTGGCCTGTCAATTTGGACTGGAGGTTTTTTTGCTAGATACCCAAATAAGGTTTCTAAAGAGCTACATGACGCTCTAAAATAAAATTAAAGGACATTAAGTGTACAAGTGACACGGCACTGACTTTATCAGAAAATGAGTATTCTTTTTGCTACAGCGGTTACATCGAAATTAGCCATGACTGTCTGCTCTGCCACCGCTATATATAAGATTAGCTTTTTCTACGAAAAATTAGTTGTGAGTGCGCGCTTGTTTGTACTTTCTTGTACCTTTGAAGTTTTTCGTTTCGTTTTTTTGCACGTATTCAGATGAACATCAATCTGAGACGCGTTCTAGGCACAGCACTTTGGGGCAGTGAAATTGTGCGAATGACATGACCTATCAACTCTTCCGTCGCTTTTCATGCCGCTGATGACGGAGTGCACTGAATGTCACAGAAGAATTTCTCTGCGATGAAGAAAACGCCGAATGCCGCGAAGGAAGGATTGCAATCTGCGCAGCATGGTTAATACGGCATGTCTTTTTACGGGTAGGGGCAACTAAAAATCTGCAACAACAACTTTGGAGTAAACAGTACTGAATGAGGGAAGTGCATGGTTCGATTGCGTTTTTTGTTGTTGTTCTTTTCAACTAGAAGTTTGTTTAGTTTGAAGCGAGAGTCGACTCTGTAGCATATTTTAACTGCCGAATACTCGGAAGTAGTTTTGAAAATCTTACTTGTGGAGAACTGACTATTTAACTCTCGTTCGAATACATGATTATTCGCATTCCTATATTGTACAGTGCATAGGAGCCTCTTTTACGCGCAACATGGCAGCAATTCAACACACTAAATATGACTTCTGAGGTCGAATGGAGGTGGGCTTCGACAGCCGTTCAAAAGTTTACTGTATGTAGACAAAATAAAAACAAATTTATTCGACCTCCTCGTCGTGAGCGAAGTGGATGACAGCCTGAAAGGGAAAGCGGGCAAACGTTAAGAGCTTGTCTTGCAACAGCAAGGGTAAACATGGGTATAAACGTCGCGTCAGACCAACAACGTCCGCCACCTAGCACGCCCCAACCAAAGGCCCCAACTTAGGTTTATAAACCAACTTTATGTGGGCTGCAAATATTACTTTAGAGCGCAGCTCTTCGGCACCCGTTTTCGGCTTGAGCGGCGTCGCCGTCGCCGTCGCCGTCGGCGTTGGCGTAACCGCGCGTTGCATTGATGGGACCGTATCTCCTATAAGACCTTGAACTATGCAGATAAGCTGGCGGCAGGCATGCGCAGGTGCGGCGTTTTCTTCCGGGATACCGTAGCGAAGGAGAAAACGGTCACTACAATTCCTTATGGGACATTTCCGACGTCATACGTGACGTCGTGTGACGTCACGAGGCGCGTTGCATTATGGGAAACGTCCCATGATGCAATGTGGGGGTCTTTATAGTGACCCGCGCGTTGCATCATGGGACATTTTCCAAAATGACGTCACACGTGAAGGCACGAGGGTCACAAGTGAAGTGACGTCACGACGGTCACGAGGGTTACAAGTGACGTCTCGGGTTACGTCACCAGTGACGTCACGAGCGACGTCACCAGTGACGTCACCAAAGACACGCGTGACCTTCAATCGTTAAGGTCACGACCTTCACGAGGCCTTTATAAGTAGCGTCACGAGGGGGCACTGAGGGAGGAGAAGAGAGGAGAAGGAGGAGGGAGAGGAGGATGGAGGAGGGGGAGAGGGAGGTGGAGGGGCAGGAGGAGGGAGTAGGGGGAAGAGAAGAGGAGTAGGGAGGGAGGAGAGAGAGGGGGGGAGAAGAGTACCCAGGAGGAGGGGCATACCCTCCTCTCCGTATTCTTTCCTCCTCCTCCTCAAGAGCTCCGCTCTAATTCGGTATTACAGGGAGTCGTAAACGTCTTTGATTTTTAGGCTTTAAACTTCTTTGTTTAAATGTATTTTCTTCTTTTTTATACGCTGTGGCATCCGGTTAGAGAACGGCTGGTTATGCGAGGTCAAATATCTGTTCACCGGCTGTTGCACCGCTCTACAATATGCTGTGTTACGGCACGTGGAGCTAACACTGCAAACTGCAATTTGTTATATAAAAAGGTAGGGGCATGCTCTCTATACCTCTGTAGGAGAGCATCCTGTTTGCGCAAAACCCGATTAAATATATAAACAAGTTTGACTTACACTGCGTTGATAGCATGAAGGGAAATCATTGGGGACCTTATTAAGGTTATGACGAAAAATGGAGACTCAGAAAACGATCGCAACATGGTAAGTTTTTTTGGAAGAGCTATTGTCTTTCATGTTTTGTCTCTTTTAGTGTAACAGTTAAGTGGCTGCTGATATTTCATGCCGAAATAAAATATGTGCACTTTAAACTGGCGTCATGAACTGTTTGATTGATCCTACCACGTTTAATTGTTTCTGTGGCATATATTTCGCTCGTTCTCTCGTAAGACGAACATATCGTATGTTAGGAGGTTTCAGAAGAAATTATCAAGTGCTTAGCTTTACTCTCCTAGGTGAGGTTGGGTACTCTTGGCCACTAGCTCACACTGACGTTTTCACTATAAGTACAAAATAAACGCAGATATACCGATGATTTATGTTATGTTCATCGTATGCAACTTCGCATAAGAAGTTGAAATTATTTGCATGCGTCAATTTTTATGGTTTGTAATCAGAGGAGTTTTTTTCCAAGTTCTTTATCTTCGAATTTTGCCACAAAATGTTCAGCTGTCCACAATAACGAGTGTGAACAAAAAACAGTAATTTTTATAAGACACTGATACCCTAGGCATTATCCTAAAATTCTGGTAGTATCGTGTGTTATTAGTTTAACAGAACAAATGCATTTTTCTGCTTAAAGGTAAAACATTTCATGTTTTCTAGTTCTTGGAAATGTTTCAACGTTATGACCGACACGTACATTTCAAATTGTAAGTAAGATACATGCTAAAATGAGTAGCACTAAAAAGACGGGACAGAGAGGAAGTAGAACAAAGTACGATCGCTAATTTGCAACTAAAAGGTTATTGAAAAATTCTACTTAACAAACATATCTCGTGCACACACACGTGGCACAACGTCACAGCTATATTGATGAAGAAAGACAACACGGCGTCCATAAGAAACACGACAAAGTTATCTTCATGATTAAAGGCGGCAGTAATACCAGTGTTGTAATTGTGCACTACACAATATGCCGGGTCATGGCGGAACAGGACGGGCGCAAAAGTGCATTATAATATTTAAAAATACGCAATGAGGCGACAGCCTCTACCCTATTCATCCAAAAATATAAACCGCCCTAAAACCTACCGACAAAATGGTAATTCTTTCTCATTAAATATAGAAATTCGACGCTAAAACCCGAGTTTTATTCATAATCGTATATCAGAGCCGCCTCTAGCATATCCCTTTCTAATCTTACTTTTCTATTTTCTACGCCCCACGAGTTGCACACCGTTCAATGTAGGTGAGGATCCACGTATCTTCGCAGAGCATTGGAATGTGTGAACCAAAACCGTTCATTAGTAAGGCTGCGTGCTCTCGCAATGTGTGATTAAGGCACCGTCCGGTTTGCCCTATATGCAACCTACCACAACTCTAAGGGATCTTCTAAACTATTTCAGTAGCACAGGGCACAATCTGGTTAACATGTGTCTTACCGCAAACCGGTCTTGACCTTTGGTCGGCTGACCATTGCACACATATTGCACAACTTGCAAGGGGACGTGAAAACGACGTCGACACAAAATTTGACTGCTATTATTTTCAAGTTGTGCGATACGTTATGCGCATAAGCCATGACTTTAAACTCTTTTTGGTGTGTTTTTTTTGGTAGATTGTTTTGGCTTTTTAACTTCTTAAGAAGGGATTCCTCTACTCCCTCGAGAAGAAACGGGGAAACCTTGACTCTTTCAAAACACCTGTAGGTCGAAACTCTCGCGAAGGATATGCGGGCAAGATTTTAGAAGTGCCGATCATAGGCATAACAAAGCAATGCTCCTCTTAATAAAATTCGAGCGGGGCGGGTCATAAGGCAATAGGACTTTCTTTATCTGTGCCTCGTACATCGAGCGGATATGTTCAGCCGAGTTGAAGGACAACGGGACGTTTAAAAACTTTAAAGAACAGTCCACCGGAAGCTCCAGGGTGAACTTCAAACAGGTGGAGCAGCTGATAAAAACCTTTAAGATCGACTGGGCTAGCGAGTTGAGGCATAAAGTGTCACACAACCTGAAAAAAATAGCAGCCGAACTCTGTGCGGAGTTCATCTTCACGGCCCCTTGCAAGTTGTCCAATATGTGTGCAATGGTCAGCGGACCAAAAGTTAAATTGCCGGTTGGCGGTAAAAAGCATGTTAACCAGTTTCTGCCCAGTGCAACTGAGGTAGTTTATAAGATCCCTTTCAGTTGTGGTAGGGTGTGTATAGGGCGATCCGGACACTGTCTTAATAACGCTGTCACAATAAAATATACTAACGGGTTCAATAGACATGAGAACAAGATATCACGTGAACGTAAATGCCCATTATATGCGCCCTATACAATTTATAAAATGTATGATAAATTTATTGAAGAAATCACACTAAAATTTTTAGTTTTTAATAATAATAATAATAATAATAATTTATTTCAAAACCCCAGCATGTCCACGTCACAAGTCAGGTTCGTCAAAGCCATCCAGGGCTTGTATGACTGAACCTATCTGCAGTGGCCTCAAAAAATAACTATGCCACGTACTAAATAAATTTGTGTCATTTCTAATAATATTTGTGACACATAAAAAAGACTGACTCAAGGGAAAGCACCTATACACACACCTGCACATATGCACAAACACACAAGCCGGTCCTTGTCACAATTGAAGAAGGTCTTGATAAATGTTATGTTCTTGGTGTTGTGGATCTTGAAGCAGAAAAACTGGGTAGTGTAAGTCGTGTTGATTCACTCAAACATAACCGAAATAAAATAAAATAATAAAATAAGGTGTTAAACATTCTTTAAAGAAATGCGAAAAATTGTGAAATAAAATTTTGACGGATTACAGGGCCTCGTTGGTAGATAAAAGATGGCGAAGCGCTTTTTTGAGTTTCTTTTTGGATGTGAAGTTGAAGAAGTCGGAAGGTAAAGAATTGAATATCCGAGGGACATAAAAGGATCGCAGGTTCTTGCCATAGCGGGTGTAATATACTGGAACAAGAAACCGTGAAACCGTTCTCAGTTCTCGTGAATTAGGTCGAAGTGTTCTAAAATCCTTTGTCCAATAGTGCCTTAGTATAACTGATTCCAAAAAGAGTGATTCGAAGGTGGGCATAAATAAGGCATGAAAAAGATTCACGTTTGGGGTTGTAGGTTTGTTATTAACCTCTCGTACAATAATAATAATAATATTAATATGCGTCTTTACTTTTGCTCCAGCGGAGTGAGGGGACGGAAGAAAAAGTTCATCGAAGCAGCTTGTCAAGACTCCCGCCCCCATCACTTGTCAATATAGGCGCAAGTGCAGAAACACACAAGGAACTATACTGAAACGCCAATACTAGTGGAAAAAAGAAACATAGAACGGACAATACTGATAAAAACAAGCGCTAAGAAGATAAAAAAGTGAAAGAAAAAACACGCACACACAAACAAAGAACAAGCTCTCGAAAGATTAGAAATATTCAGCAGAAATGAAATAGGCTACCAAGAACTTGTTCGTGGATATGTCCGAAACAATATTAATATGTAAAAGTTTATTTAAAGTATAAGCGAGGTATACAAAATTAATTTACCTCCGTAAGTTCTACGGGACCTCGGTATGTTGCAGGTATTTTGATAAAGGGTATTGTAAGAAGAAACATGTGTATTCCAACTGAACATTTGCATTAAACTGATTTATTCGCTCTAACTGCTGATAGGAAAAAGAAGGGTATACGAAAATCGTACATGCATTCGTAAGACAAAATTATCACGAGCTGAAACTAATTGATACCTTTGATAATGTATGTTTTTTTCTGGAGCTCTTTGGTCCTAAAAATTTTTGAATTAATGTATTTACAGGATGTGTCTTATTCTGGCTTTGCAAACGGGCGGATTCTCCGAGCCAAGTCAAGTTCCTCCAAACATACTGTTCATCCTTGCGGATGATCTGGTTTGTAATATTTCAGCAATTTCTTTTTCGGGTATTTTTATTTTCACTTCAGACATTCTCAAAATGACACGCACAGAAGTTAAGAGCAAACAAAATACAAAGGCTCATATAAAAAAAAGGTTGTCACGTTTAACAGTTTACTGCGTTTCCCAGGCTGATGTTTGTGCTGATTCTTCGTGTATCGTGATGGGTGTATTTTTATTCATTTTTCTGTCGTATTTCTACCGCGGTACCGTGTGTGGTTTTAGTACGCACTCAATACGGAAACAGGCCCCTTACCAGGTGAACCGTACTTTAGTTTAAAATCCTTCTAAATAAACGTTCTCAATGCTGTTGCGATGGAACACTGCAGTTTGGTGTGCTCGACACCCCTATTCATTCTGCTTTCCGCCCCAACTAAAGGAGGGGGGGACACAAAAAAAGATGACCCTAATGTATCGGGGACTTACGTATAACAAGCATATCACACTAAAATCCCCACGCAAGTCTAAACATAACACTTTCCTTGGGTGTTGACTTTTTCGCGACGCGGATGAGAATAGAACCATTAAAAAGGTACGCTTCAAAGTAACGACATTTAAGCCTCCTCGGAGCTCAAGATCTTTCATGGCAGTTATCTCCAGCTACTTTTGAAATCACAAAATAACCTTTTTCGTCATTCAGAAGTGTTGAATCAGTCCGCGATAGATCAAAACAATATTTACGTGAGCCGTGACGCCCAGTGTTACCAGCTGTAAGGACATGTGCCAAAATGTTGGGACTTTAGGAGTCTTTTTTTTGTCCAGTACAGATGTGGCGAGGCTCTTATGTATCACTGAAAAACCAAAAAAAAACTTTCCAAGCTTTTGTAATTTTTTTTTAGTCTTCAGAAATTATTTTTAGAGCCAATTAATACTTTTTTTGAATTTCAGCATTGCTATAGAGTGTTTTCACTGACGTAATTTTGTCCACCATTTTGTTGTTGTGAGCTGTCTGGCGTGTGCCGCAGGTGAGCTTTCCAAGGATTTACATGACCCCGCAAATGCGTAGAGCACAAAAGCTTAAAAGTCTTACCACGCTGACATCTCCTCAAATGGTTGCGATGTAATCCTTCAAATTAGTGAATTTCTTCGAAAAACAAACCATCAACATAATGGCGCATTGACGCCATGTGAAAACACCCTATACCCCGTTCGCCCTTGAGCTGACAGCGCAGCCGGTCTACACGCTCGCCGGACCAACCGTCGGATCTTGATCACGTGACGAAAGATGGATGTGTCATCAGTTCAACGAGGACGTGGCTTCTACCTCACTCTCGGCGTTATTTCTAAAAACTCCCTGACGCCGCAGCGTTGTCGACGTTAAGTTCCACCCATGGCGGCTGATGAAGTGTCAGATGACAACATGTTTCTTAGTCCTGCTTCAGAATGATATACCCTTATGTGTATTATCCTGTATTTCATTTGACTTTTAGTTGCGTGCGAACATTGCCTTAAGTATTGGGGAGTTGTAGTAGACCGCGTCCGCTATCCCGCTATGCTTACCACGACCGGAAACGAGACCCGAAATTCCGCAGCCAAGGCTAAATGCACGTGGTCATTTCCGGTCGCGGTAAGCTTCGGTAAGCTTAGCGCGACGGTGGACATGGTCTACTACAACTCCATATTATCAGACGTGGACACATAACGCAGGTCGGTATTATTTTAAAACATCTCTATCAATACTGTGAAATCATTAGGAAGTTTTAGCATAGCGTTACAGCAGGTTACCATGGGCGCGGTACGGCTCCTGTCGTGCCGCTTTCAGTGCTTCTTAGCACTGATCTCTATGACGATTTGCTAGATCACTGATCCCCGCTTTGAGACCACTGCGCGATCGCGGCCACCGGTCACTCATATTACGTCACCTACATGTGGCGTTGTCAAGCCTGAAAAGCTACCACCTGTAGAGCACATGTTGTGCTCAATCACTATAGTTTGTCGAAGTAGCTTCGTGAAACTTCATTTAAACTGCCGAACAATTACAGGCACGTTCATTCGACCAGCCTCGATGAAATGCGGTAGATTTACAAGAAAATCGTGAGTGGAAAAAAAATAGTAAAGGAAACAGTACTGTGATGACATGGGTGTAATATGGCGTGCACAGATCGACGACGACGTCCAGGACGGCGTCTAGAAGGACTTCAAGGACGAACTTCAGGATGACCTGAAGGACGATCTCAAGGGCGACGTCAAGGAGGACGTCAAGAACGGTGTCTAGTACGACGTCGATGACGACCTCAAGGACAACCTCTAAGACGACTTTGAAGGGCCCCTAAAAAGGAAGAAAAAAAATTTTTTTTAAACAGTCTGGTTGGGACAGAAGTGTCGAATATCAATTTTACGGGAAAAAACCTTTCGGAGCAATATTGACGGCACGTGATTTATTTCAAAATTTTGCGCGCAAACTTCATGACGTCATGGAATGGTCATACGCTCTTCCCATTTCAACGTGATGGCCAAGCCGATTCACCTCTTCTCCATGCGCCCGAAATGCCGAGAGAGAAAAGAAGTGGAAAGGAGGCAACTACCATTTCAATCGCGTCTTGTGCCGTCAATATTCCTCTAAAAAAACTGTTTTTGAATAGAAGTACTTTTGACACGCGTGCCCCAACCAGGTTGTTTAAAAAAACTTCTTTTTCTTTACAGGGGCCTTTACAGTCGCCGTCTAGGACGACTTCAAGGACGACATCAAGGACGGCGTCAAGGACGACGTCGAGGATGACGTCCTAGAGGACGACATCAGGAATGATGTCTAGGATGACTTCTAGGAAGGCTTCCAAGACGACCTCTATGATGATCTCAAGGATGACCTCTAGGACGAGCTTAAGGACGACACAAAGGCGATGTCTAATACCCCTATCAGACGGGCTCCTAAAAGGACCGAGCATTTGCGGAAGGGTGATAGCAATCCAGCAAATCGTCATAGAGATCAGTGCGGCCCATAAACGCGGCCTATAAACCACGTGACCCCTATCGAGCAGTTATAAACTCTCTGTAATACAGGCTCTCCGGTAGAACAGCTGAGATGCACCCCGCCCCCCCCCTCCCCCCTCTCGGCGGGAATGCCAACCAGCATGATCTCTATAGGCTGGCGCTGTGGTAGCTGTGTGTGACGGGGACGTGAGCATAGAGGAGGTCGTGGTCAGCAAACAGTTCTCGTGCAGCAATGTGGGACCACCATACAAGAAGGCAATATGCCTCGGATAGTATCTGCATACTGTATTTTGTAAGACACAATAGCAGTCTGACAGCGTCTTGAACATTCCCCTGAACTAGGTTCTCTTTTACACACGTCATACAGGTATGTTATAGCCGCGCGGAATGCCATGCGTTCGCTGACGACAGAGTGGCCGCAGAATGGCAGGTGGCAGGAATCAGTTTCTCACTGCACCACCACAAAACCTCGAAGCTTTCACCAAAGGCTGCCTTACAATCAGATGCCTTGGCAGCTGCCATTCACAAAGAGAGTGCAATATCCGTTATTTACTCCTAAAGAAGTTTTATTGTTACAGGCTACTGTATTCGATCATTTTGGGTCTTCGTTGCCTGATGCGAGGTCCCTATTCTACAGGGTTGGGCGGACGTCAGCTTTCGCGGAGATCCGCAGATACCGACTCCGAACCTGGACGTCCTCGCCTCGCAGGGCATCATCCTCAACAACTACTACGTGCAGTTCCTCTGTACTCCCTCCAGGGGGCTCTGATGTCGGGTCTATACCCCATTCACACAGGTCTGTGATAAGCTGCCTAGCAACACAACTTTCCGAGAATCACGCCTTATAGTAGAGCCATTTCAAAAGAGCTCTCCATCAAGTGGCTGCTGCGCCGATTATCCTTGTCCGCCATTGTTTGGGCACGTTTACTCTGAGCACGTAAAATGGGCACGAGGGTGACGCCATTTTTGGGCGAGGACTCGGATCTAATCACAGGCTTCGTGCCCAATTAATGGCGACCGCCAGTGGTCCTTGCGAACATTTGAAAAGGGTTCATACTTACGTTGAAGCAGTTAATGCGTAGTATTGATATTTTCAAAGAGCACATGAAGACAAAGAATTATAGACCGCTTTAATTGCGCTTGCAGAAAGTTCTTTAAAAAAGTGTTTTTATTGCTGTGCTCTGCATTAAACGGTTACTATTTACCCGAACAACTAACGAACTAGCGTATGGCGTTAGGGGTACATTCGGCGCTGCTACGAACACAACACACTAAGGCTCGCTTTACGATGATCCACAATTAAAACTACGGGAAACCAGGCCGAATCACACGCCTGTTGGCATAGTTGTGGTACCACGTAATGTATTCTTCGACGTATCTTTCAGAACGGCGCAATCATATGCACTTCGGAACTGTATGTAAGGTGGTAGCGTACTGGGTTGTGATGAGATCTAACACCCTGTAGCTTTGGAAGTAGTCCACTGCAAGATAACACCAGATATAGCTGCTTCGTATCCGCACACTGCTATCTCCTTACTAGATCTGTTTTTGTCACTTGATATCTGCCGCCTGTGTAAACCTGTGACGTTGCCTCGTCTGCGCAGTTATTAGGATGTTTTAGTGAGTCGTATTGACGGGTACGGTTTGTTCCCGAACGATTCGCTGACGCCACTGCGGATGCACGCGGATATTTCGCGAGAACTCGGGAACGGTTTGACATAATTGTTACGATTTGAGGCTCGTGAACTAGTGTTACCGAAGAGACTTAAAGCCGTTCAACATGGCGCATGAGGCAGGAGAACCTTGGACAGGAGCTGCAACTCCCAACCCTAGGTAGTTCAAATAACCAGCTCTGGTTTTGTTTCGGAGTCAAGGTTAATCTGCGAATGGCTTACCTGCTGCACTGCTTATTCTGTATAGTCCATATAATGGAACAGGTTCGCCATATTACTATGCATTTGGACGCCTCGAATCGGTGGGGCATCGGTGCCGCCATCGATGGCCCAAGATTGCAGGTGGTGTATTTTCAGGAACACAAAGAACTTATAAAATATTGTTTTGAAGTTCACTACCTATAGTTTGTTGTTGTTGTTTTTGGTTTGCTTTAGTTATACAAGAAACTATATGGAGAACCACATGCCAACGCCTGGATCTGAGTATGACATATAGGTACTTGCGAGTTTGATGTACCTCGTTTCACTTCATCTGCGAGCGAAGCCAAAGCTAGAAGCGCGAGCCCAGCGCTTTTCGCGTTTCTCTTCGCTCTCTAAGAAAAAAATGGAGGAAAAAGGTAGCAACGGCGCGTCCTCATCCCTTCTACTGACGCGCCCCCAAGCGGACACGAGAAGAAGGGAGGAACGAGACGTTTTCCTCCTTTTCCAGGCAGACGGGAGAAAGCTTTCGCCCTCCCGACTCATCTTCTTTCGGTTTCGTTTTTCGAGCACGTCGCGCACGTTGTTAAATAAATGTTGTTGAGTTGATTGAGCTTCAGCGGCAGCGAAGGCCGCCTGTAATTTCGTCGTCTAGTCAAAACCTCCAGAACATTTCGGTTGCATTGACGTTTTTACCACTAATTTTATCAAACGAGCAAACGATGCCGCTAGAAACAGCGAAGTTCCGGAGCAGTGCCAGCAGCGCTACGTACACTGGGTAAGATGGCCGTCTCTGGATTGGATTACGCGGATTACGGGACCCACGCAGAACTACAGTAGCGGTACTACGCGGAACTGCGTCGACATTTTCGACGTCATGAAAATCGCAGGAACTGCGTCCAAGGCAGGCAGGTTTTCCTGCCGGTTGCCTGGGTGCCTTCCGTGCTGAGTTCGGTTCTGTTTTCTCGTGCCGAGTGCCAACCGGCGTTCAACGTGGTTCTGTATTTCTGCGTGTCAGCAACATAGCAGCAACATCGTGATGGCAGTGTTATGCGTAGTGAACAGAAGACTGGAATTATCGTCGATGTGACAGTGCTTTCGCGTATCAGTACGGTAACAACAAGATGAGATGACGTAAACTGTCGGGCATTGATGCCGCTAGTCGGGCCGTGATCGGACGGGGCGGGGTGTCGCAGGTTGACATTCCGCTTTACGTTAAAGAGTTTAAGACCACTTGAGGTATTAGGTGCAGTCGATCGACGTGCGGATAGTCATGTTGGAACGCTGGTCTGAATGGCAAGCTCCTATGGTACTGTGGCCAATGTGACTGTCGGTCCCCGAGAGCGATTGCGCTCTGGGGAAAAGACTTATGACGGAAAGTACGTATACTTACAATAAAATTTTAGCATTAAAAAAAAGACAGGTAAAATCGGGAAAAAAGAGAAGCTATCCTTTATTCTGCTGTTTAAATATGCTACGGTTCCTGGAGAAACTGCCCTCCAAGTGGCGCGCTGGGATGAGCGGATGAGCGCTAGAAGTTTTGGAGCTCGCCACGGCGTAGCTCCGTACACTTAACACCTGCCGCAAGTCGCGGCTTTGACTGCATTCACGTTGATCGAAAAGCGATTTCTCTTCAGCTGGAAGCATCACTTCCAGCTGAGTGAATATCCGCTCTACAGAGACTAATTCAAAACGAAAATTGCAGCCGTGCGCGAACAGCACAAATAGAAAAACAAACACTACAATAGAAATACTGGCTACGAAGTGCCATGCGGGGAAAAAAATACTCATGGCTTGGAACAACATTGGAGCGGCCCGATTTCTTGGCTTTCAAATAATTACGGCATGATCGAGCGTTTTCTCTTTAATAAGAGCTTCATCCCCTGAGACATTAAAAATACTCTCAGATGTATCACATTGTTGGAAAAAAATAAACATGCTGGGAATATTTTTTTATTGCTCAGGAAGTCACCGAGAAATTCCGTACGTTCAAAACGACCAGTATAAAAGACGGAAGCGCAGAGCTCGGGAGCAGTGATCGGGTTAGTGTGCGGTTGTACTGATGTTTGCATGTGCGATGCATGCGCTCAATGTATGTTCAGCTGATGCTTGTAGTTTGCCTAATGTGTCTACATGTGTGAATAAAAGAGGTGAGAAAATAAAAATACTTTTTGTAAAAACATGAATTGGTGCGGTACCTAGCGCCACATAGCGTAGCTACTTGCGATTACTCTGCTAGACCCTGCCATCTGGTAGCAAGCGATTTAACCTCCATTTACGCTACGCGGCTACGCCATACTTTCAAGTTACCGTGCTGAAATGAGCCAAGAGGCTGCTTCGGATTTGCTTGTTTTAAGAGCGGCTTTTGGTTTTGCGGGCGAATGGTTTACCACTCCTCCGTGATGTGCGGTTGACGCAACGGTTGACGAAGGAATTGTGGCTCGAGGAATAGCAAAGGTAAGACATAAAGTGCGCGAACTGGGTGCCGGTTGTCTCCATTTAACATCGCAGTGCTGACGATGAGAAGACTGAGTGCATGCTTTCGAAACGTAAGTTTCTTTACCTGCAAGGGGAAGCCGGCTTCGGAAATCAATACAGTTCGCAGAAAGCTCGTGTTACGTTTTTATTTGCTGCTCCTCTCGCTCCGTACAATAGACTTAGTGTTCTCGTTAATCCTTATTGAGCTCGATTTGCTCGATTCGTGGCCGCCATAATGAGATGCAGGCGACGGTGGAACTTTTGCTCCCCTGCTTTAGGGACAAAAGTTTCTCCTTTTTGAAGGAACATATGTGTCAAGAGCGTTCCTCCCTTTAGGGAGGACTATACTGACCCGTTTTTCTAAGAGTGCAGCTGGCGCGCTCGAGCAAAGCCTGAACGCACGGAGCATTTGTGCTCGCGCTTCCAGCTGTGCCTTCGCTCGCACTTAAGGTGAAACAAAGATAGTGTTATTTTCGTACGCAGACGTTTTTGAAGGGGGTTAGATTTGAAATAGACAAGCGTACGCGTGGTAACTGATTCGCTGTCTTGTCAGTGAGTGAGGACATCCAGACTGAATACTTTCGAAGTTGTTAAACTGGCATGGACGTCGCCGATTTGCTTACGAACGAACTTTTCATGTAAAAACGAAACAACAGCGGCCTCCTTGAATCTCCTTAGACCGCTTGCCGAATTCCCCCTGCTCCATCGGCCAGGTTCAAAGGCTTTGAGTATTCCTCGTTCACGATAGTCGGGTGCCACAAATCCTAACAACTTTACTTAATCCTTCCCATTCTCCTTCGAAGACAAATCAATCGCCTAGAAATGCCTTACAAAATCTAAATTGTCCCAAAGTCCCGAATGATTCGCGCGCGCATGTCTAGTGGTGTCGGCCGATTGTTCGGGGACGAACCGTTCGCGTTAAAACGACTCACTTGAACTCCCTGTTATGTCGTTTTAATTCCCATGGCGTCCTATAAACCGATCCGCTGTTTTCAAATAAGGCAGCGTTGGCCTACACCAGATTTTGGGATTGCGCGTTCGCCGATACCAGGTTCACGTGATATGAACCGGCTGCGGATTCGCCCTATCGAGAACAGCGCCACCGTCAACGGCGTGACGTTGGTGTACACTATGGCATGTCTGAAAAAACAACAGTACGATATCCGCTGTTGTGTTTTTGAGAATGGAGCCTATATCTTTACTAAGCAAGAATAAATACTCGTTTGCCTGTGAGAGCCAGGACTATTAAAGGGGACGCGTTTTGAGATTAACCCTGCATTCCTGTGCGAACGACGACCAAGCTAATGCCGAGACGGTTCGGGTTCGAACCGAACCCTTTTCACCGAGCAAGCCCAGTTTGTAAAAGTTGCACATCACGACCAAGGACGGTTATTGCCGCACGATGCACGATGCACGAAAAAAGTGGATTACTGTATCGGCAATACAAGGACCGTAAGGGCAAGATCATAGATCAGTTGGTTGTACCCACTAAGTACTGAGGTGACCTCCTGAGCCTTTGCCACGGAAACTGCTGGTCAGGTCACCTAGGGGTAAACCCCTAGGTGACCTGACCTGCTCCTCGAAAAGTACTACCGGCCAGGGTGCCCTACAGGCTTGGAGCGCTACGTGAAATCATCCGACGTATTCCAGCGTGTGTGTAAACTGAGTAAAAAAGAGAAAGCCCTGTTTAAGCTTGTCCCACTGACCTCGGAGCCTTTCCGTCTATTTTTCATCAACACGGTGGGCACGTTGTTAAAACAAAGTCAGGATATAGGTTCGTGCTTACCATGGTCTGCCCTGCAACGAAATCCCCGGGAGCAATTCTCTTGAGGGAACTGAGCTCGACTGAAATAGATGACGCGCTTTTGACTGTGCTTGCGCGAATCGGATTTCCAACGGAAATTTAGGCTGACCAAGGAACAGTTTTCACAAGCGCACTAACAACCACGTTCTTGCAAAGGTGTGGAATGAGATTGGTACACAGCTTACTGTGTCACCCTCAGTCCAGCAGCCTGGGAAACGGGCACTCTGTGCTCTAGAGTTTTACGCGCTTTGTGTTACGAGCACAAAGAAGACTGGAAGATGCGTCTTATAGCGACCTTGTTCGGCTATGTGCTCATGTGCAGTCACGTGCATAGGTCATGTGCATAGGTACGTGCCGGTCACGTGACCTGACGTCCTCTAAGGAGGTCACGTTTTAGAGGTCGACTTCAAGGACGACGTCTAGGATGACGTCGTCCTCGACGTCAAAGGTCGTCATTCAAAGGACGTCATCCTCAACGTCGAACGTTCGAAGGTCGTCAGGTCCTTAGAAGAAGGTGCGAATGTGAAGGTGTGCGTACTGCCCCTTCGCATTCGTTCGGCGCAATGGGGTGCAAGCACATTGAGGTGAAATGGTCTACTGCGCATACCTACTGCGCAATAGGAGACAAGATTATACATACGTAGAATATCGCTCATCCGCCCATACCACACTAAGCGCCCATACCACGCTAGGCGCCCATACCCGAATTTGTAACATCCGAAAAAATATGCACAGTACATTGATATGTAAAATTAATGACTGGACGGAAGCGCCCATCCCCCATTTTTTTGCGCTTACCTCTAAATTTTTAGTGGGCATTTGCCCGGTATTTTACGTAGCTGAAAATCTGGAGTAGTTGCTTAAAATTGGGGGGGGGGGGGACATCGCATTAAAAACATCGAAATTGTGGGGCTATCGCGAAATCCGCTTAAGCCACACGTCGGCGCTTTGTTCGGTGCTGATCCCAGTCGCTACCAGATCCCTTGCGTTCCTCTTCCCGTCCCGGACTCTCCCTTCCTCCTAACCCGGGGTGGCCGACTACAGCCACATCGGGTTAGGACGGAACTGACCTAGAGCTACAGTTCGCGACAGCGCAAAGCAATATTGTATGAGCTTCCTAGCACCGAATCTAGTGCTAAAGAAGTCACACCTTTTAATCATGACGATCGGCAGTTGCGTCTGCTCTGTACTAAGCACCAAGATGGCGTCGCCTATAACAATATCGGGGAATAGAGTGCCGACACTCTAAGCGTAGCTCATTTAGTGGCTCGGGGCTGAACCATCGACCCCACCTGCCCCTCACTACGGCCCCAAGTGAAAGAGCAACGAAGCTCTAGACAGAGGGATCTAATTTGAATTATACATTTAAGTTATTCTTCTTTTATTCCTTGCGCACAGAGTGACCACAATTCCCATCTCGAAACGGCCTGTCTCCTTGGAATATCCCAAAAGAGCTCTAAAAGTATAGCATTTATAGCTCCTCTGTGACGTTATGGTGTAACATGACGCTACGACACGGAACCATAGGACATGGCGTTGCAGTGTCAATCAGAAAAGCACGTAGTCAAGCGACCTTCAGTCCCGTGACGACGTGACTTGACGTCCCAGTTGGACATGACGTCACGGTGTCACGCGTGGCGTAATGTGAACGTCAGGAAAGAACGTAACCACGTGATTTCTCCTTGACGTCATATTGCTGCATGACGTGACAGCGTCATATCACGTCACGGTGCCACCTGACGGCACGATGTTACGTGATGCCACAATGTAACGGTTTCACGGGACGTTAGGTCAAGTTACATTATAATGTTACGCGATGAACATCGTGTGAAGCCATGACGTCATTGAGGCCCCATCCTATGTGCGGACACGAAAGCGCTAAGAGCTGGGGTTATAAATGCTATGTATTTAGAACGTACTGTCGCCACCCGACCTTCTCGAAAGCTGCGGGGTATTTACCTTCGAGAATAATCTGCGTATTGGCGTGTCCATTTGTCTCGATCAGGTTTGCAACATTACGCCCCTGCACCGGGCGAGCCTTGGGGGTTGTCGACAAACTTAACCATCCTGCCTGAGCACCTGAAGAACCTAGGATACACTACTCACATGATCGGAAAGGTAAACCTGTTCCGAACGCCACCTTCGTCTTCCCCTAATTATTCCTTATTTACTTGCAGTGGCATCTGGGTTGCCACAAAGAAAGTTACACTCCGACCCGAAGAGGTTTCGATTCGTTCTACGGCTTCCTCAACGCTGGAGAAGACTACTATGACCGCACACTATTCTGGGTAAGCACGTGCTTCAGAACAATGTCGCCGTTAGTTAAGATACTATTCGCGTTATACAGGGGCCGGAATTAAAAATATAAAGGTTCTGGGTTAATGAGCATCTTGCCCCCCCCCCCCTCTCCTTGATACACAGCTGTCTTCTCGTTCTGCATTCCTCGCAGCGTATGTGGGTTCCAAAATTAATATATAGGGTCTTTCATATATAAAGAACGTTAGCATAAATGTCCTCCCTCCCCTCCCTAATTTAGCGCTGGCGTTATAGGAAGAATCCCGATAGAGGCGCAAGCTCATGTGCGCCGTTGGCCGAACTTTGAAAAAACTCAGGTGGAAACCAAGGCTGTAAATCGAAGTCTCGTTCCTCGGACTTCAATTTGCCAATTTGTGCTGGACACCTAGAGTCGCGCTAAAGCTCCTCTGCATGAAACGCGGGGCGTGAGCCTTTTGGTGACTCCAACGAAATCGACAGCACCTAGTGGTTAGAACAGAAAGCTCTGGCGGCAGGCTCGCTCGCCAGCCTTCCCGAGCGAATAAGTTTAAGGTGCCTGGCGGTGTAAAGACGAAGTCATTAAAGTAGCTTCGACGGCACGTCATTAAAATTGCCAATATAGGAGGTATCCACTGGCCGTCATAGCTGAGTCTGTGGCTGCTGAGCAGGAGCTGATGGTAAACTTCTACAGTGCTTTTGCAATGTGCATTCTAAGCAATAAAATTGTCAGACCTAGCAGCCTATGCATAAGAGCTCCTTCTGAGCAAGCCTGCGCACTGTCTCCTTTTTCCCCCTGTCCTGTCACTTTCCTTCTCGTGCCATCTGATGCTTTGTGTGTTTGTCTCCCTTCCCGTGGCCCCACTTGTTCCAGACTATCTTGCTGAAAGTAGGCGTTGGCCGCTCGATTCCGGCATCGTCCTGCTTACCTCTTACCTCCCCCTGCTGGGGAAGGCACTCCACGTCACCACTCGGCTCTCCCACCTGTTGGGCGCCCACCATCTGACTCTCGCTGTGTCTTAGCTTTTCCAGTTCAGACTCTACTGCTTCTCGCTTCTCCCCTTGTGCCTTTACCCTTGCATCTATCTCCTCAATATGCCCTTCCAACTGCCTTGCTACGCTCTCGCTTTTTGCCATTATGATCTCCCTCAGCTCCCAGACCATGACCTCCAGCGTCGCACTACATTCTCCGTCTTTCCGCAGTTCCTCCCCCAGCTCCACTACCCTCCCTCCCGATCTCTTGTTCAGAAATGGGGAGGGAGGCTCAGGCAGATCCTGAGGTAAACTCTGCCTCAAGTGCCGCCTCCACATTCGGAAACGAAGCTTCATCCAAATAGCACCACCTCCGACACACGTCGCAACGCATGTCCCCTTTGTCTTTCTCCTCGTCCTCTTTCTTTTTTCGCCTTTGTCTCACCATCCTTCACCCTATCTACAACTGGAAGTATTAAGTGTACAGTCGCCTCCTTTTGTTTTCCTTAGCTCACTCAAAATAACCAGCCACAATGTCCTGCGTGGCAAGCTCCCCGTGTAGGCTTTCCACGCGTGGAGCTTGCCAAGCAGGCAGTCACGCAATAAAGCCACAAAAAAATAAAAAAACTAACCGGTCTTTTTCATCACAAACTATTTCCGGGTAGCGTTGAGACAACTCAAATCCTATCTATTCCGGTCGTTCCAAACTGCTGCGGAAACGGTCAAACCATCGCGCCAAACGTTCAAACAAACTTTGTCACATGACCCCAAAAATCCAACTCCCTAACGCTAAGCTTATAATCCAACCTTACTTCAAAAGCTACCCTAACGCCCTCTCACTATTTAACACTTTCTTTTCTACCCCATGCACACTAGAACAAAGACAAATCAAATAGATGCTTAATTTCGCTGGAGCTCCGGGAAAATACGTCCGCTGTCGTCCGTCGTCCACATGGAGTTATTATAATGTACGCTAGAGGTTCAAATGGTGCTAGTGTCTATGCGACTTCAGGTATACAAATTGAAGCAAACAGCAAGCAGTCTACTTTTGCGGTGCTCCTGTGCATTCCTATGGAAAAACGCGCGTGCATTTTGTCTTTTCGCCGAAAAATGGCACGGAACGCTTTCGTTATTTGTGTCGTGTGGAATAGTATGTACCTTGATTAACATTCTAAAAGTGTAATTGCTTAAGTTAGCGCATTTTTCTTCATGAGTGAACGATGCTCAATCGAAAAATTCTGTACATTGGTACTGAACTTACTGGGTGTTCACTGGCAAATGCTCTTAACGAACATTTTGTAAATATTCTGGGTGCTACAGACACCGAAACTCCTTTGGGTTCTAATGATAAAAGAAACAGTGACTCGATATTTTTAGATCCCATCGTCGAACCAGAAGTTATAAGCGCGTTCCTTCAGCTTAAAATTAGTTGTAGCTATGACGTGGTTGGCATCCAGATAAGACCTGTAAAGCATGTTACTCATCTGTTAGCACCTGTAATAACTCATATATTTAATATGTCTTTATCTACTGGAGTTTTTCCTAAGCGAATGCAGATTGCCAAAGTTTCAGTATTGCATAAAAAGGAAATGCAAATGAAATGGGAAACTACAGGCAAATTTGAATATTACCAGTGTTTTCCAAGGCGCTCGAAAAAGTTCTTCATACGCGTTTGACTAAATTTTCAAATAAGTATAACTTGATAACTGCATCACAGTATGGATTTATAAAACACAAGTCGACTGAATCTGCCTTCCATGTTCTAAAATAATTTATTTTACAAAGCTTTGAAAACAAAAATATGGTTCTTGGAGTCTTTAGAGATTTTACCAATGCGTTTGACTGCCTTAATCATAAAATTTTACTAACAAAATTAGATAACTATCCCGCCACCCTCACCCACAAGCTCCATTTCAACATCGTCAGCACCTCTCTGTCATCTGTACACAATCTCATCCCATCGTCATTAGATGCGGCGCCGCAGGCCTTCATGGTATGGGCTCCTTGCCTTTCTGCGGCGCCGCGGTTCTCCCGAACCAAAATAAATATTATTATTATTATTATTATTATTAATTCAAGGGCACGCCTTACAGCTGGTAAGATCTTATTTTGAGCATCGAACGCAATATGTTTATATCAATGGGAATTCCTCCACTATAAAACCTATTTTATCCGGTGTACCACAGGGTAGTATATTGGGTCCCTTCCTCTTTAACATATAGGTAAATGATATAGTCAATATTAATGTAAGCGCAAAATTTGTAAACTATGCTGATGACACGAGCATATTGTTTTCTGCAGATAAAACCGATCTGTTATTCGATATGGCAAATCTGGCACTGTCTAGGTTACAAACGTGGAGTCATAACAACGCATTACAAATAAATGTGAATAAAACCAAAGCCATGCTTCTTCGTCCTAAAAATAAACTCGTTACCATTACCAAGGACGTAGTTTTGAATTCAACCGAAATCAAGAATGTGAATTGTTTTAAACTCTTTGGCGTCACCTTTTCTGAAAATATGTCGTTGGAAAGTCATATAAACAATCTTATTCCAAAGCTATCCCGAATTGTGGGCATGTTAAATCATCATCGTTATATTTTACAAACAGGCGGTGAATTAATAATATATAATTCTTTATTTTATTCTCACTTAAATTATTGCCATTTAGTTTGGGGAACAACAACTTTAACAAATCTAAAAAAGTTACATGTATTGCAACAAAAAAAAAAGCAGTGAGGGCTATAGCTGCCGTCTCGTATGATTTTCACACAGCTGGCATATTTCAGAACTTTCGTGTCATAAACGTGCATACATTACATGATTACAGGCTTATCACTAGCCTTAAAGTAGAGCAACTTAAAGACACAATTTTTTTAATAGATCTTGGACACTTATGAAAAAATGTTCATAGTTCCCCTAAACGGGGTGCTGAATGTTGGGAGGTGGCTACACCAAGAACAAGCTATGGCAAACAAATGTTTAAATACACTATCCCCAATCTTCTCAATTCGTATATGACTAAAAGAATGGATTGGGATAAGTTATCCCTAAAAGAAGTAAAATAACCCTTTTTCTCCGGCAGCTAGAGGTAGTGGCCTTTTTTTTTGTAATCTTTGTGCCTAGTTTTCCGATAATTTTATATCTGCTGTCCGTCATGCCTCAATGTAAAAAAAGACATCTAAAACTTGTGCTTAAAATGTGTGATAGTGACAATCTTTGTAAAGTTGTTTCTTTTCTCTTGATTACCGTTTTTCCCGGCTCTGTTGCTGCTTTCTGTAGGCGGTCAGGGACTCGTCAAGCTGTACCTGACAGCTTTTCTCCCTGATCGCCACCATCTTATGGTGGAAATAAACATTATAATTAATATTATTATTATTATGTTTATTTTCGCTACATTTCAGTCCCAAACTTATGTTCCAAAGTAGGTGTGCAGAAACAAGCGACGTTTCAAAGCGCAATGACAATTGAAAGGAGTACAGAGTGTGTTCAAGCTTCGCCAGCATTCCGGTGAGGCTTATATATTACTAATATGCCAGTATTTACTCTTTTTTTTCAAATCTGAATATATTACGTGGCCTTCAATTTATTTTGACCGTACCTGCACGTGTAGCTACTGATCCAGTGTTACTGCGTAGTTCTTGTCGTCTCCCTCGGTTTCCAGATGTCCCTCATTCGTTAGGCACATATATTGCTCATGCTGAAAAGTGCCGACGTCGTGTTCGCGCTAACAGTGCCCGACAGTGCACATAAATACACATACGAAGCCGTTTTAGAACCGTTTTTAATGCGATGAATTTGAAAGAAAAACGCCGTAAATAACCAATTATTTCGTCGGCCTGACTGAGAAATGTTCCAAGCTACCTACTACGTACGAATTATTCGGGATATTTGCCCTTATCATGGAGCGCAGAGAGAAAATGCACTTACTTTTTCCCATACAAATGCATTACCGGAAGTCAATTTTCGACTGGCTGCTGTCTGCTTCAATTTGCGTCAAGCATACTAGCGCTACTTGAACCTCTAGCTTACATTATAATAACCCTATGGTCGTCCACACCTGTCCCGGATGGAGGGATGGATGCTAAAGGCTGTACCCTTTATATCGGGCGGTAGCTTGAGCCACCTAACCTAGAAGTTAAGAACCAGAAGTATGATTTCTTTCCTTCGCCAATTTGCTTATCTTCTGCAGTTTCGTAACAATCACCTAACAATGATAGGTATCCAAGTTGCAAGACTTAATTTCGGAAAGTGTTTAATGTTGGGTTTTATACTCTGTTTCACCTTATGATGTACCGCAGGAGAGGCTACAAGCGCGAGCTCCTTGCTCTGGGGCACATCTCGGCGGCACAAGCTCTCGTGACTTAAGAGCAGCTGCCAACGCTATGAGCTCGCGCTTCTAGCCTTCGCTGCGGTACAACATAAGGTGAGACGAAGTATAGTCTTGAATGTATCGTTAGTGCTTGTTTTCCTTTTAATAGTATAGTATATCTCAATACATCCCCAGGCCAACGCAAGCGGCCTGGACTTCTGGGAGGACACGACCCCAGTGAGAAATGAGGGGCACCATTATTCGACCAATTTATTCACCACAAAGGCCCTGTCTCTTATTAAGCATCACGATCGAGCAAAGGTACTCGTACACAAATATACTCGAACGGAGTAAATATTACTTTTAATTAATATCAAGCCAATCAGATTTTATAAATTAAAAAAAGTCTTGAAGTACCGGGTCTTTTTAAAAAAGAACAGTCTGTTTCGGCCCGTGTTAAAAAACCTCGCCTGATATAAAGCTGAAACTCCTCTAGAATGTTGCGCTAGTGGTGGTGATTTAGAACAATAAAATTAAGAATGTGACGTTAAATAAATAAAAATAAAATGAAAGAACTAAGGGTTTTCTTGAGCCGCGGTCTAGCTAATTTGATGACACGATGTTACCTGGATCAAAAGAAAAAAGTTAACCGAAGCCTAATATTGCCTAAATCTAAACAAATGGCATTATGCTCACGTGTCATTGAATTTATTGGAAAAAGAAGACGTCACCAAGGAGAATATATATATATATATATATCCTCCTGGCGCGCAGTGTCCGTCGTCGTCGTCTTCGTAACAATATATATATATATATATATATATATATATATATATATATATATATATATATATATATATATATATATATATATATATATATATATATCAATGGAACATGCGTGCACAATTATCATTTCTTAAAAGTAAACATTAGACAGAAGTCTGTCTGGTTGGGGAAATAATTATTAAAATACGACGACACACCAATTCCTAAATCAGGGGCCCAACGTTTCGAAACCGGTTCGGCTTCTTCTTCAGGGGCGACTATGGAGGAAAGGAGCCGCAATCTTCTTTTTCCTCTATGGCGGAGGCAAATCGTGCACGATCCCATCTTCTTCCTCTTTGATCGTTTTTGAAGACAGATGGTGGAGCCCGTTCACATACACAGATTGCAGTGCGCCAAGAGACTGTTGTTGTTTGTTGGCGTGGTCTGAATGTGCCAATATTCAAGGAAGAGCCTCGGGCGAGGATTAGTTTCGATGTCCAGGATGCGCCTGTTTGAAAAGTCAATGCGATGGTCATTTTTTTCACAGTGTTCAGCAACCGCGCTGCGCTCTTGATCGAAGTTGCGCACATCAGCTTTGTGTTGACGAATCCGTTCATGATAGTTATTTGTTTCCCCGATGTACGAGGAAGGGCACTCCGCGCAGGGAATCTCGTACACCACACCTTGCGCTTTCTCTTTAGGGGGCCGATCTTTGGTCGCGGCATAAAGCGTCCAAGGGTTGAAATTGGC
Organism: Ixodes ricinus; assembly: GCA_037355805.1. Classification (NCBI taxonomy): domain Eukaryota; kingdom Metazoa; phylum Arthropoda; class Arachnida; order Ixodida; family Ixodidae; genus Ixodes; species Ixodes ricinus. Next base: position 13,730 of record JAZHYW010022814.1, on the reverse strand, counting down.
TTGTGTGCAATCTGAATGCCCTCCTTTGCTAGCACCCGTGCCAGCGCTTCACTTGTTCCCTTGATGTATGGGACGCTGATGCGCGTGGTTGGCCGGCGTTTCGTATCAACCTGTGACTGGTGGTGTTGACTTCGGTTTTGACGACGGGCAATGCGGTGCATGAAGCTGCCCGTATATCCGTTCCTCTTGAGGTCGCAAATGATGGTTTCTTCTTCTTTTCGTCGGTCAGAATCAGTTAAGCAAATGTTCTTTGCCCTTGATAGGAATGTGTTAACCACCGATACTTTATGACTCATTGGGTGGTTGGAGTCAAATTGTAAGTATCTTCCGGTGTATGTTGGTTTCCGGTAAACTGAGAACTGGAGATGGTCTCCCTGCTTCTGTACAAGCACATCGAGAAACGGTAAGGTGTTGTTTTTTTCCCGTTCCACGGTAAACTGGACGTTAGGCTCGATCGAATTGAGGTGTGTCAAAAAGTTGTCAACTTGAGACTTTAGTTGTCAACTTGAGACTTGAGACAACTAAAGTACTCTCCTTTGAAGCTGAAATTTCAGCTTCAAAGGAGAGTAACTTTAAGCAGACCAGTGGAACCGCAATGGGGGCCTCCATCTCTGTCGCATCGGCAAACTTGTGCATGGAAGCCATAGAACAAAAGGCTATCCAGTCCTTTGGTGCAAACCCTAAGGTGTTTCTAAGATATGTGGACGACTGCTTCTGCGTCATGAAGATGTCTCAAGTTGACAACTTTTTGACACACCTCAATTCGATCGAGCCTAACATCCAATTCCCCGTGGAACGGGAAAAAAACAATACCTTGCCGTTTCTCGATGTGCTTGTACAAAAGCAGGGAGACCATCTCCAGTTATCAGTTTACCGGAAACCAACATACACCGGAAGATACTTACAATTTGACTCCAACCACCCAACGAGTCATAAAGTATCGGTGGTTAACACACTCCTATCAAGGGCAAAGAACATTTGATCAACTAATTCTGCCCGACGAAAAAAAGAAGAAACCATCATTTGCGACCTCAAGAAGAACGGATATACGGGCAGCTTCATGCACCGCATTGCCCGTCGTCAAAAGCGAAGTCGACAACACCACCAGTCACAGGTTGATACGAAACGCCGGCCAACCACGCGCATCAGCGTCCCATACATCAAGGGAACAAGTGAAGCGCTGGCACGGGTGCTAGCAAAGGAGGGCATTCAGATGGCCCACAAGCCGTTTTCAACCCGTGGACGCTTTATGCCACGACCAAAACATCGGCGCCCTAAAGAGAAAGCGCAAGGTGTGGTGTACGAGATTCCCTGCGCGGAGTGCCCTTCCTCGTACATCGGGGAAACAAAGTACTATCATGAACGGATTCGTCAACACAAGGCTGATGTGCGAAACTTCGAAGAAGAGCGCAGCGTGGTTGCTGAACACTGTGAAAACAAAAATGACCATCGCATTGACTTTCTAAACACGCGCATCCTGGACATCGAAACTAATCTTCGCCAGAGGCTCTTCCTTGAATCTTGGCACATTCACACCACGCCAACAAACATCAGTAGGTCTCTTGGCGCACTGCGATCTGTGTATGTGAACGGGCTCCACCATGTGTCTTCAAAGAACGATCAAAGAGGAAGAAGATGGGATCGTGCACATTTGCCTCCGCCATAGAGGAAAAAGAAGTTTCCTCCATAGTCGCCCCTAAAGAAGAAGCCGAACCGGTTTCGAAACGTTGGGCCCCTGATTTAGGGATTGGTTGGTCGTCGTATTTTAATAATTATCATTTCTGGTTTTGACGATATATTATATTATTATCGTCAAAACCAGAAATGATAATTGTGCACGCATGTTTCTATTATATATATATATATATATATATATATATATATATATATATATATATATATATATATATATATATATATATATATATTGTTACGAAGATGGGCGGCCGGCAGCAAATGACAATGACACGTCCACTCAATGAAATAGAAAGCATTTTATGGAAGCCGGGCCGTGCGCCCAGAGCATGGCACGTGATGGTCAGGCACACCACTGCCCAGTGTCGCTGTCTTCTTCGTCACATTAAACCCTCCTTTAAAGAGGACGACCCGGCCGATGAATGAATGAAATACGAGAGTGAACTGAAATGACACACATATACACACAGAAGACGAGGCCGAAGACAAGTATGACTGCTGCCGGCCACGTAGAATGAAGATGCTCTTGAGCCTCTAGCCTCTCTCCACAGCATTGCCGATCTCTGTGCCAGCCACAGCCCCACAACGTCACGATCCGGGCTGGGGAATTCATTTGATCGCTATCAACACAGACGGGGCTGGGGACAGGACAGGGGACCATAAACTTGCGTCTGTTTCTCGATTTCGTCCATAGCTCATCTTCTTCATGGCGCTCTTTATAAAAATCCTTGTCACTCACATTCGCTGAACCTCTTTATCACTCACTTTGGCATTTGCGGCAGTTCGTGGGGCGGGGACTGTGCGGCGGGGCCATGGTCCGGAGCTTAATCGGCAGCGGCGGAGGACTGCTGCAACCATGGTCAGGAGCGATGATGACGACGAACGATAGATGATGTACCCCGCACCTCCACTAAATGTTACGAAGATGTGCGGCCGGCAGCAAATGACAATGACACGTCCACTCAATGAAATAGAAAGGATTTTATGGAAGCCGGGCCGTGCGCGCGGAGCATGGCACGTGATGGTCAGGCACACCACTGCCCCAAGGTCGCTGTCTTCTTCGTCACATATATATATATATATATATATATATATATATATATATATATATATATATATATATATAATATATATAAAAAGATCCTCGGCTGCGAAAAAGAAAATGTTGTTTCCTTCCTTGGTGACATCTTCTTTTCCAGTGAATTCAATGACACGTGAGCATAATGCCATTTGTTTAGATTTAGGCAATATTAGGCTTCGGTAAACTTTTTTTCTTTTGATCCAGGTAACATCGTGTCATCAAATTGTCTTATTATACCGCCATAAGCTAAGGTTTAGCCTGGTAACGGCTATGTTGGCGTAAAAGGTGCCTCTTTTTCAATGCCTATCATCGACGTGACATGTCACGCCGATAGTGGCGTTACAAAAGTAATGCGGATATTGGTGACTTCTGTGACACCCATTAGGCGTTACAGATGGCTGATACAGTAACGCTTAAATTGACGTGACAGAGTTGACCCTTTGTAAAGGCTTCAGTAGTCGACTCATGCTCTGAAAATTGGCGTTGCATTCAAAAACAGCAAAGAGGATCGCTACGCGTAATTGGTTTGCGACAAGCACGTCGGCGCCTTATGATATCCAATTTGCTGGAGGGAGCCAATGTCGGGAAATGCTTTCTCATTCGAAATGCGAACTGCAAAGGCGCAAACGACCAAGTATTCTTCAAGCACATTATCCACGCGCACTTTGCGTTTTTGAAGCAAGACGGCATCACAACATCGCAAGAAACTATTTGCGGAGATCGTCTATCCACTCAGTCAAACAAAGTAAGGCAAAAACCATACGTAAGAAACAAATGTAATTAAGCGTCAAACGTAAACGTTTACTGGCGCACATTTAAGAATTTCCATTTTTAATCCCATGCATTTTATTAGGTACTTCATAATTGTGTTTCGCAAGTTTTATTGATTTAATGATCTCATATAGAAGGCGATAAGGTTTTGTGGAACTAACAGAGTTGGTACCACAGACAGTGTGTGTTAGGTGACAACAACAATGTGCATTAAATTTATGAGGCATGTAAGCAAACTTCCAATGAAGCCAGGTTTTTTGTGTTTTTGTTTTTTTTATGCAGCGGAAAGCTCACCTAAACATTCTAGCCGTCCGAGGCTTGGATGCGCGTAACCACACTATAAACACCAAATGCCTGTCGATGCGATGTTTTCAGATCCACTGGGGCCACATACATGTCTCTCATGAATTCTGTGCATCGCTTCATGGTGCCGATGGCCGCGTACGACCCCTCGAATATCCGTTGATCTGAACATTAGCGCAAAACTCGCCGAGGGGCCGAAGAAAAGTCGAAACCTTTATTGACAGAAGAAGCACTCGTTCCACCTCTTCGCTGATTCGGAAACCATCACGAGAAACCAATTCGAAGAATTCGTCGCATGCCTTCTCGGGATGCAAATTTGTGGGCAAATCAAAATGTTAGTGCCGACCCGCCAAATATGGACATCCTTCCACCCCTTTGAGTGTTGAAGCTACAGTGGACCCTCCCGACCTCCTCCCCCGGTCTCCGCCGTGACTCAAACTTCGAAATTTTACGGCTATTATTGCTTTGTGTGTTCTGATTTTAGCCGTTATTTGTTTTATAAGCTTAACACTGTCAGCGTGAAAAAAAACATTAACGCCGATGGTGTTCGGAGCTCTTATGTAGTAAAGCCTAAGTGGCCTTAAGAAACTTGAAAAGGCCAGAATGTCACGGCTACTTTATGGGTCCCTGTCTTGCCGTGTCAAAATATAGCGTATGTCACGCGTAAGCCCTCTGTAGGAGTGTTTTCAGCCGTGACTGGACTACGAGTGTAGCGTCCCATTCTCACGGAGTTTCAGTATTTTACGATGGGTAGTTAGTTACTTTACGCTAATAAAAAAGCATGGTTCTTCTTCTTTTTTCTTTAGAAAACACCCAGAATATATACAAAATGTCAAACTCACAGTTTTTTTTTTGTATCAAAAACAATTTTGACTTTGCCGACCGCTCATTTTTTGGACAAATGTATGGCTAGCATTTCGAAATGCCAGTTTTAAAACCGCCATTTATTTTATGCAAAAGTTACGAGTCATTTTCTAAAAATTTCAATGGCGGGCAACTGACCCTTTTAACATATAGCGCTGAAGGGGGAGGGAGGTGGGATACTAGTTTACAACGGGTCTAAATTTTGCATCTAAATTTTCAGAAAATCACTGATGACTTTTGAATGAGACAAAGGTTAGTTCTGAAGCTTCGTCTTCGGTTGGGACCGCTGAGATAGATTTCGACCGAGAGTGAACGTACGGTGATCCATAAATCAAATTTTCAATAAAAAAACTTCTTTTTTTTTTCTTGGGGGGGGGGGGGGTTGGCGGTGGTAGGGGGAGAGAGAGTGAGGAGGGGGATACGCTGTACCTTTTAGAGCACAGTTCTTAGGCGTCCGTTTCCGGGCTGAGCGGCGTCGCCGTCGGCGTCGGCGTAACATCTCACGTTGCATTCTGGAAAGTTTTCCTGATAAATTTAGCGGAAAAATTTGTCCGCTAATTTAAGCACCCGCTAAATTTATCTGACAAATTTCCTCGCAAAACTAAACAGCAAAATGTTCGCTAAATTTCTACACTAAATTTAGCAGAGAAATTTTCGCTAAGTTTAGCGAGAACTTTCGCGAAAATTTCCCGCGAAATGGGAGGGCAGCAGGCGAGGAGAAGGGAAGGAGGAGGATGGACATGCCCTCCCCTCAGTACCCTCCCTCCTCCTCCTCCTCAGGAGCTGCGCTCTAATTCGGCATTACACAGAACTGTAAGCGTCTTTAATTTTTTTCATATTGCTTTAAAATCAGTTACAGTAAAAGATGCACACCTTTGTCCATTTACAGCCAATGTTCCTGTACCTCAGTCATCAGGCTGTGCACTGTGGAGAAAACAAGATTAAACTACAAGCACCTGCTTCGGCTATTGCACATTTTCCCTACATTAAGAGCCAGAACAGATCAATATTTGCAGGTAAATTTAAGATCACTTGTACATATATCTGTATAAATATGTCTAGGCACTATATGATTGCCTGGGCCGACGGTTAGATCTTCGTTTAAAGGAAGCTCTGTAATGCTTTCAGGTTCTTCCTCTTACGGGAAAGAAAGCAATTAAAATCCTTAAAAACTTTTTTACACGTCAAACTGTAACGCCTGTACTTAGGTGAGTGAAACTGACTCACATTTTAAAATAGACGCCTAAGTTAAAACAAAACGGAAGCATGTAACCTGAGTTGATCTGCTTCGTATATACACTAATGAACTTTATTACTTGGAGTATTACTCCAAGTACTCAAACGGAACCACGTCAAATAAAAGACTAAAAGCAAAAACACTATTACTCTCAGTACTATTGCAAGGGATCATGCAGAAATATATCCAAACCAAGACTAAGTAATGATGCACCTAATCAAGCAGAAATATGTCGAACCGTGGACTAAGCACAAAAAATATTAGCAGACGGTAAAACTCCCAACACAAACTGACCACTTACGGCGTTGCAGCGTGTTTATATCTCATATGAGGTGACCTGTGTTTTTCCTTTCGTTATCCATTATATAAAGTACTTTTCAGACGAAACCTCTGCATGTTGCCCGAATTGCAAATATTTTACATTGAATAAAAACCATCCTCAAATAAACTTTTTTTTTAAGTGTGCAGAATGATGTAGCTGTTGCGGCCATTTTGCGAGTCCCCCATTGCTTGGGTGAATACTCTGAGCGTTCATTGGACACGAGTGTTACGTCATCATTCGGCGAACACTCAGGTCCAATCATATGCTTTATGCCCAAGAAATGGCTGCCGCCAGCGTTACTTGACGAGGTTTTGAAAAACGTCCATTATACTCGCCGGCTTGCCGTACGTTCAACCCCTGACATTGACAGAAAGAAGGCCTTTTTAAGATACAAGTGCAGGGTACATTTTTTATCGAATAAAAATTTTAAAAAGCCGTGAAAGCTACACAAATTTTGTCTCTGCAAGTGAGTTATACTGCCCGGCGGACATTATGGTCAAGAGATAACGGAACTAAAACAAAACTGACTAACAAACACTCACTAATTAATTTTTCTTAATTATATGTTTTACGGAACATTTTCATATTGAAGAAATAAAGGTAACCAATGTTGGGCCAGTTGTCGCTGTCGTTGTTGTTGTTGTTGTTGTTGTTTAACCCTTAATCGAGCACGCAGTTCGAGTTATTCTTTGTCAAAACATGTACTGGAAACCTGCCGATAACGGTCCCAAACATGCAATCCCCGCCTGAAGGGCAGCACTCGCTTGACGCCGGAGCCGGAGGGTAACGTATTAATGATGAAACTTGCGTCACTTTGGCGTCATAGCGCTCCGGAGCTGATGGCGATCGGTGTTCCGTTGCTGGCGAACTAGATGGACGAACCACCTTAGTGTCTGCGACAAGTTGCTTTGCTTTGCCACGCGGTATCACTGAAAAAAGAACAGTATCTATCCCAGAAGGAAGCAAATAGTTATAGAAGGGACACGTTTATTAGCCCGTGGAAGTGACTCTGCAGGCGCATCAGTATTGTTTGTATGGATAGCTGATTTATTGGCACGGAAAACATACAATTCCAGATGTAAGTCGAAACTTTTATGAACCTGGCAGAATTGGAAATTGTGCTGTTCGAGACAACGACGGCCCCTTGGCTTCGAGCTACCTATTGCTCTGAGGTCTTCGACGCTCGGGCGCTGATGCAAGCTCAGCTGTCCTGTCTTCAGTGTACCACAGAATGGTTGCGCAATGGCTTCCCCGGTGGACTTGAGGTATTCGGTCACAGGAAAACTGTGGTGCTGGAATGCGCTACGTTGAGCGACAATTCTCGACTGGCCACACGGCTGTACGCTGCTCGCTTCCCGGACCGTCGGCCGTCGACTCTGGGTGTTTGAGTGCGCGATATGGGCAGGTCTCGCTCGCCACTTTTTCACCCCTTTTTCTATTTTATTGTTTTGCTTCTTCTTGCGGCCCTTTTTTTCTGCCGTGGTTTCTGTTTTTCATTGTTGAGAACCGTCCACTACGTTGCAATAGGTGAATGAGCGTGCCGAATTAACATTCACCTTTTCGTTAGCCACACTACGCGCTTTTTTTTTCGGTCGGATAATGCTGGTAGCTCTCTCCTGCTGCAAGTCCCGTCGATGCATTCCCTTTATGTTGCTTGACTGGCCCCCATACTTAAAATATTATTAAGTGATATCGCGCAGCAATTAAAGCAATGCAACTTGCCGCGGGTGCTAACCTGGCTTATCGCTATAGTCCGCAAGCGACGGGCGACGGAACACCGACTGCATTCAGCTTGGGCGCGGTGTAACTAAAAAAGTCACGCAAATTTCATCTTTAACACGTGATCCTCCGGCGTCGAACGAGGGTTGTCCTTTCGGAAGGCATCGCGCGCGTTTGATTTCTCGACAGATTTCCGGAACAAAATTTGACAACGAATAACTGAAACTGCGTGCTCGATCCAGGGTTTTTAAGAACTGGACTTGCTTTCAACGTTGATTACCTCCATTCCATCGATCTAAACATTTGTCCTAAGACGTCTAACTAAAAAAGTGATTAGTGAATTTTCGTAAAGTATTCATTTGTTAGTTGCATTTTCTCGTAAACATGATGCCCGCCTGGTTGTTCAACTCACTTTCGTAGAGCGCACCGACCTAGCGCTTATGTTTTATTTTCTTATACTGCATTTGATAAGAAATAACTTGTATATGAAAATTCTATTGCACTAAGTTTGAACGTCTTCCATATGACGCCGGAGATGATCCTCATGATAATAAGGGAATAACTTCTACTGTCATTCCTTGTGGATATGAACAGTTAAATCAATGTCCATTGTCAGGCGCAGTGTACGAGCTGGATAAATCCGTTGGACTGGTGATGGAAGCGCTGAACAAGAGAGGCATGCTAAAAAACAGCATCATCGTCTTCAGCACGGATAACGGAGGTCTTCCGCGGGGCGAGGCGCCCAACAGTGGCTACAACTGGCCTCTGAGGGGTTCCAAGTTCACGGTCTGGGAAGGGGCGTCAGAGGAGCCGCCTTCGTCTGGAGTCCTCTGCTGTCCAAGTCTGGACGTCTCTCGAACCAGTTGATGCACATCACCGACTGGCTTCCAACCCTCTATTCAGCAGCTGGTAAGATGGAACATACGTTGTGGTTTTCTTATTTTGTTTTTGCGACATTTAAGCTTTATTGTCAGGGGACAGGGGATTCTCCAAATTAGTCGTTAGTTGTTTAGACAGCAGGAGTTTAACCTACAAGACTATGGCCAAATGTTTACCCACTAAGATGACAAATTTAGCCCGTACAGTACGACTGCTAGCTTGCGGCACGGTGGAAGATAAACATTTAGGTGATGACTCTGGCCGCTCTTCCCGCGGGGAGCGAGCGACAAGGTCGTGTTCGGAGCTAGCCTCGAACTAGGAGTAGTTAGTTCCGCGCCGCCTCAGAGGGCGCTGAGGTATGAGCACCATGGGTATGAGGTCTCTCCTCGGCGGCCACAGTGTCGGGAGCGTAGGTTGCTCGCCTTTTTCGCGCTGTGGTGGTGGTGTGCGGCCAGTGGCTGGCCTCGTGATTTGCTTTGGTACTGTGTCGATCAAGGTGCCACCATCGTGCCCAAAGGTGAGCCTTAACTCGAAGGAGAAGTTATGCTATATGGATGAGAAAGACGTGTTTCGTTCCCAACTGCAATTTAGGGTACTGGAACTGTGCAGAGCGGGTGTCCTTGTTTAAAGCTCCATCGAATGACGCTCGCCTGGAGCAGTGGCGTCGTGCAATCCCGAGGGCCGATCGCAAGTTGCTACCTATTCTCCTCATCTCGTTGACCAAGTGAAGACCAAGCTTGACAGTCTAATTTCTGTCGAAGACTGGGAATGCGAAGATGTCCTGACAGAAAAGGCTGAAGAAACCAAGGCTGTGGACTGCATACTAAATTGTGTAACTGGGTTTTTGAGTGTGAAAATGCAAAAAGCTACACGCTGCCCTGCATGCCGATCCGCTTTCAGCATCGACAAGAACACTTCTGCTGAAGCAGCACTGACAAACGTTAAGAACAGAGGAGGCCATAACACCCCAGCAAGAACCGTTTCCAGCTACTGAAGAAGGCGGAACAGTTCTTCGTGGAAAATAAAAGCCACCAGACTGTCTACTGGGACACAATCGACAGTGTTCTTGACACATGCACAATAACGTTTCCATGCGCTGAACACAAGAAGAGAACCAATTGCCCAATTGCTCCACTACTACACCAGCATGCGAATGCGACAACACTGTAAGCATATTACCATGAGTAGGAACAAACAAGCTCAAGAAAGGACGAAATTACCAAAGCAGCGCTCGTCTTAATTTAAGAGCATGGGCGAGAAACACAGGATGTAGGAGATGGCGTTCTTTGGTAGTATGCAGTGAATTCAGCTTTTGTGTATATTTTCAAGCAAAAATATTTGTCAGGTATTTTTTTACATGTAAGACAGGTTGACACCATATTGTGAGAGTATAGATCAAAAGTGATTTATGTCCTATAACCGCTACTACTGTTTTACTTTCAGTCACTGGTCATCATGTCAGTCAGTATGTCATCATACGTCATCATTTCAGACACTGTGTCATAACATATACAATTTTTTTTATCACAAGGTTTGTATGTTCCACAGTACAAGCTGACATTGTATTTAAACCATTTGCAATTCGGTAACATTTAAATGCTTGTAAATAATTATTTAGGCAACACTATGTAACATTATTATAATTTATTTTTTCAATAAGAAGGCCGGAGCAGGGTGGAAAAAATCACCCGACCTCCTCAAATCGGGTTGTGTGTATGTTTATACAGCCTAGAACTTGGTCTGCCTCAACGGGCGACGAGTATCCCAGCTGTAGATGAGCAAGTTAGCCCGTGCAGTACAACTGCTAGCCTGGGGTTTTTAACGTGCACCACGCAGTAGTGAGACACGACCGCACGCCGGTACGATGCTCATCCAGATAGAAACGGGCAGGGGTGGGGATTGAGCCCAGGATACCTGGGTTCTGCAGCGCGAGCTGTCGCTCAACGTGTTCCGAGCTGGTGTGCGCTAGACCACTCGGCCACCGATCCCCCTCGACCTCCTATAAAGCCACGCAGTGTGTATAAACAATTTACGGAACTGTTACCAAACATGCTATTTGACAAAATATGCGAGCACGACCCAGCTGTTTACTTTAAATTACTCCAAATTATTGAAAGCCCAGTAGATTTTGCCGGGAAGTTTTATATTATACGAGTATTTTTGTCACGTTGACGTCATCATCGGAATGTTCTCGTTTAGAAAAACAGGAACCGCATGAGGGAAAAGGCAATTAGTGCCAGTGCGCCAACATAAATCTATTATTTCATCACACAGTACATAGGGACCAAGTAAATAATGCATAATTTCCTTCACAAGCACTCTATACAAGCCAGTCAGTAAACTTTATTGAGCAAGTCAGTCAGTCAGTAAACTTTATTGAACCATAAAATCAGATCATAAGATCTGATACGAGGGTTCGTTTAAGGGGATGGGGGGTGTGGGATTCTTCGCATTCTTAGCTTCGACTTGAGCTTGCACTCAATTTCTCGTACCCATGAAACGACTGCAACCTGAATGGTGTAGTCTTCTGCCACCAAGATCCGTTCCCAAACAGGGGAGTCGTCTTCCTCTAGTATATCTCGCAGGACAGTAGGCAGGGGGGTCTCTGGACATTCCCAGTAGGTATGCCGCCAGGACCCGTCCGCGAAGTCGCATTCTTCACAATTTCCCTTGAAGAGATCTGGCCATGATCTTCTCAGGGTTCGGGGAGTCAGGGAGTTGCGGAGCTGTAGGCGCCGCCACGTAGATTCTTGAAATCGGGTGAGCTTCTTGTGAGGCTCACCCAAAATCTTGCGCCGCATCTTGAGGTTTCTGAGGATCACATTATATGTTACCGGTCCCCGCGTGAGTGGTGAGGCCCCGTAATTGTGGTCTCCGTCGGTGGTGGGGATGCCCATCCCGGCATTGGTACGGACGTTTTGCGCACGGACCATTAGCGGGTGAGCCCCCTCGTTTTCAGAGTGACACGAGTGGCCGGGTACCCATGTCAACGAGTAGCTGGCTTCTTCCTTTGGCGTCGTCTTCAGTAATAGGTTCCGTGCAGCAGGTCCGGCTTTAGCGTTGCTCAGGTTCATAATGGCCGATCTTGAGTCAGATGTGATGGTGGCAGGGTGGCCCTTTGCTACGGCCAGGTTCAGGGTCAGGGCGATCGCCGCCTCTTCTGCCTCGTCGACGTTGCTCGCTCGTACTGATGCGGTGGTCGTGCAGTTAGCGTTGTACACGGCCACCACGCACTTGTTTTTTTCGGAGGGGTATGGGCCGGCGTCTGCGTGGTACACGTGTTCTTGACCATTATGTAGCGTGTCCAGTGCCCTGGCTCTTGCTTCTCTTCTTCCCTTGTCCCTCGCGGAATTCATGTTTTTGGCCAGCGGGATAACTCTTAAAGCCCGATGCCATGTTGCTGGGATCGGTTTCTGTCTGACTTCTTTCTTCGATTGCTTGACTCCGATGGGCTGCAGAGTGATGAGGCCTGTTGAAGCTTTCGACAGGCGCTGTTCTTGCGCTGTCCTCTGTGCTAGTCGCATTTCTTCGAAAGTGTTATGAAGTCCGAGTTGTTCGAGCGCGTCGTTTGGTGTGCACGTTGGTAGACCAAGGGCGGTCTTAAAGGCTTTCCTGATAATTGTATCTAGAGTCTTGATTGTCCCTTCGTTCAGGTTCATATATGGTGCCGCATACATGATTCGACTGAGCACGAATTCGTAAACTAGTCGGCAAGTCCCATTCTCTTTGAGTCCGTAGCTCTTGCGGGACACATGTCGAACTAGTCGGGCGAGGTTGTCCGCGTGCTTCCTGATGTACTTGATGATACTGCTCTGCTCGTTCTTCATAGAGATTATCATTCCGAGAACTCGTACATTGTCTGTCCTAGGAATGTCTATTCCTTGCGTCTTGAGGTAGCACTCCATTTCCTGCTGGTAAGCTTTGTGTTTGGGGGGTCGGACGAGTAGTGCCGACTTTTCGGTGGCGCATTCCAGTCCGATGGCTTTAGCTTCTTCCCTTACAATGTCCGTCCCTAACTTTATGGCTTTGCCCATGTAGGGGGATGGGTGGTTGGTCCAAATCGTAATATCGTCGGTGTACAAGGCGTGCTGCAGGCCTTCGACCTGTTCCAATTCTTTCTACATGGGTATCATTGCCAGATTAAACAGTAGCGGTAAAAATGACTGCCCCTTGCGGCGTACCGCATCCGTTGTTGATGTTAAAGACTTCCGAAGTTTCGCCCTCTAGATGGATGCTGGCTGTGCGGCCAGACAGAAAAGAGTGGACGTAGTTGAAGGTCCGCTCTCCCAGCCCCATCTCGGAGATTTGGTTCAAGATTGCCGCATGGGATACGCGGTCAAATGCCTTCTTCAAATCGAGTGCGGCGAGTGCGGTCCAATTTCTGCTTTCATCCAGCGGGTCTTCTTTAAGTTGAATAAACACGTCTTGTGTAGAGAGATGTTTTCTGAAACCAAACATTTGGTGCGTAAATAAATTTGGCTCCTCCATGTATTCTTGTACTCTTGTTTGAATGACGCGCTCCAGTAGTTTGCTCACGCACGACGTGAGTGAGATTGGGCGCAGATTCTCCAGCTTGAGAGGCTTTCCGGGTTTTGGGATGAAGCAGACGGTAGCGTGACGAAAGCTTTCCGGCAGGCGCCCATTCGTCCATATTTCGTTAAAGTACTCGATAATTAGTAGGACCGATTCGTCGTCCAAGTTGCGAAGCAAATTCGGTCCATGACTTTGTCCGCGCCCGATGCCCAAGTAGTCCTGACTCCGGCCATGGCGATACACACTTCCGAATCGGTGATTGGTGCATCGAGCCTGCCGTTCTCGGTTCCGCCGTACACTGTTGGTAGCGGGGTGGCAGGTTGGGG
>JAZHYW010022813.1:0-17981 GCA_037355805.1 Ixodes ricinus | reverse complement strand
GTGGTTTTTATGTACATCCAATTGGCGTTCTCTGGTGGAAACGAGCTGTATACTGGTAACAGAGGTGAGCGATACTACAAAGTTGGCACTAACTTCCACAACACGCAGGAGTCCAACATCCGTATAGATGCAATGTTGCGAATGTTCATTGCGCGTATCATTAAATTAGCTAGAGACGGCGATGGACAGGTACGGCGAGCAAAAATTACCGATGCAGCCTAAGAAGGCGTGCAAGGGGCCTCGGCTCTCAGGCCTCATGGAAGAATGCATCAGTTGTCTGGCGACGTCGGAAAGTGGATGCAAATTGGATCGCGCCGTACGTTGAACAACGCCATGCAGAAGAGCAACGGCGAAAATCAACCAGGCGCTGGTCGGTGCCTGCCCCGTCGATCGATGGGAGCGTCTCTTGTCGGGATCCATCGATCAGTCAACGAAATCATTGCCCCGGAACGAAAGATGATTAGGTTCACTTTTTTCGGGTCATTTTATATCGTGGGTATTGTTTTTGTATCAATGACAATACAACACAGGGGAAAAAAAAGACGAAATCGACGTGTTACAAAAACTTAGGTCACGAAAACTGGGATCACGAAAACTGGGTCATCATAGGATTCAACGACTCTTAATGTTGTATAGACCCTTAGAGCGCTAAAAGCACAGACGAAAAGAAGAAAAAAGAAAACGCTGGGTTGTTGAGTTTTGGACGGATGTGCAATGCCTGATATTCCGTACAACAGAGCTACTGCGTATGCTAGGAAGGCCTTTCAAAGCCCAGTAAACGAATATGAAAGTCCACACAAGGCGATTTTTTGAATGATCTACGGTCGACGACAGTTAAACAAAACACTGAAATAAAAAAAAAGTTTAAAGGCTTATATGGGTTACGACGGCCAGTTGGGCTATTTGGCTGTACATTCGTGAAGTAAAACGCTTAGAAACTGGGACATAAGAAAATACATGCTAAAGGCTCTATTATACCGCGACGTCGAGCATCGCAAACGCAACGTGCCGGAGCGGATACAGATACCGACTGCTCGAAGATATTGAGTTCCTGCTCGCCGGCCTATCAAAGGCCCACGTTCTGCGCTACGCTACGTTCGCTGCTCCCAACGTCGAAGTATAACAGATCCTTGACAGGACACGACGTAACCCTGTGTCCTGTAAGCATCTTTTTTCTTATGTCTCTGTCTTTAGACGTTTAAATATGGGACACATATTATTTTTTTTCATTTTTCCCCGAGAAAAGAAAAGCGCAATATTTACGCCGTCAGACGCAACTTTGGTGGAGATAGCCCGTTCTAGTCCCGCCCACAAGCGTAGCTAGCTAAGCATCCTTTTTGGGCTCTCATTGGTTGGAGAAATAACTGACGTGTGGAATGTTGGTTGTAAAATTGTTTTTCCGTGCCGCGGTAGTCTTTTATTCGACATTTCTTTCTATACTTGAGAAATAATCTATATAGATAGAGCCATTATTGCTTAAAAAAAATTACGAGGTCATGTTTTCCGCTTTGGTTTCAAACGATAACAAACATTGCTGCCGGCGTTTTCGGCCAGCGATTTCACGAACCGCGAAGCTCGTTGAGCTGGTTTGTTTTTGTTGAGTGCTAGTCGTTTCGTGTTCGCCGAGTTGTTTATATAGGAAGATATCCTCATCCGACGTAGTTTGCAGCAAACAACTGTCACAAGTGCATGCCTTCAGAAGCGCTGTGCGGGTGCTTGTTTTCGTAGCGGGACTAGCGTAAGTCTTGCTCGATCTGGCCTCATCTGTTCGTTTTTGCAATATGATGCTGAATGAATATGTCGGTTCCGGTAAAAGCGGCCCCGCTACTTTGAGAGTCGTGCAACAGTTGGGACTGCGACAATGGATTCCATTCCGTAAGAAATTGCAAGCCATTTCGCTTGAACCGATCGATGTTTTCGTCGCATCAGGTTTGTCCAGGTATGTTGCCGTTCTGTTCTGTTTAAAGGGCCCGTAGCTCCCAAGTTTTCAGCAGCGCTCCTGGCTTGCTATACTTCGTTTCAGCTTGGGTCCAGATGCAGGCGATGCTACAAGCGCGAGCTCCGGGCTTTCAGCGTCCCTGCCAAGCACGCGCGCTCGTGCAATGCAAGCACTGTTCAGGGCCACACGCTCGCACTCGTAACATCGGCTGCGTCTGGACCCAAGCTGAAACGAAGTATAGACCTTTCCAAAAAAGAGCGTGTGGCCGGTGCCATCTTCACTGTTCGTGCGTATGGCACGTGCTTTCCTCGCTTTCCGAGGCGACGAACACGCACGTGCGGAGCTGTGAAGACCGCACGCGGGAGTGTGATTTTGTAAACATTAAAAAAGTCTATAGAGTCAATATTTATGTCGAATTTTCATTGTGCGTCATGTGTCTTGCCCACTTTACTGGCAAACGCTATGCAAAAAACAAACAACAACAACAACAACAAGCAAAAACAAAATATTGAAGACTGCATATTTATTTTTATAACTTTTTTAGTCCTTCCGGTCGCCTTTTACCACACACCAACAGACGCTGACACACGCTTGTATTGTACCGTGGCTCATGCACGATGGAACGCTATACTTCGTTTCAGCTTGTGTCCAAACGCAGCCGATGCTACAAGTGCAGAACACGTGACCCTGAACAGTGCTTGCTCTGCACGAAGCGCATGCTTGGCAGGAACGTTGAAAGCCCGGAGCTCGCGCTTGTAGCATCGCCTGCATCTGGACTTAGGCTGAAACGAAGTAGAGGACGCCGCTTTTATGGTGGCGTCTTGCGAGCATCGCAGACGGTTTTAGACGAAGGTGTCGGACGTAAGCGACGGCGGACGCGAACGCGGCGCCTTCATGGCCGTGTTTAACGGATGTTGCAGACGATGCCGCAGGCTGCCGCGCGTCTGGTCGCACGACTAGCAGGCGGTGTCAGACGACAGGCGAGGCGCACCGGATGTGGCGAAAGGGGGACTTTATAGGCTTGCGAGTATGCTGGGCCGAACAGTCAAGCCATCCATTAGTAATGGGCGGTGCCACTGACTTGTAGGCGGGGCTTACAGCGGGCCGTGACCTCCTCCTAAATTGCGTCCAACGGCGTAAATAATGCGCGGAAATAGTTTTTTCAGTGAAAAATTAACAAAAACAAAACGCGTGTCCTACCTAGGCGCTTGAAAATATTGTTTCCCCAGTTTCCGTGTGTCTTTAATAAACGCGAGTCGTGAGTTGTACTTGAAAGAAGAGTTAGGGAACAGGCGAGCTGCTGAATATTAAGCAACAAAATAAAACCAGAGACACGGAACAAGGACACACATAACATCGTCTCACACGGTGTTATGTGTTTCCTTCTTGTTCCATGTTCTGGTTTTATTATGTTGAGTTCTGATGTGCCCTACTCCCGCTTTCTGATTCGTGGTTTTGTGTTTTCATAGGCCAATGACGCGATCTCACTGGCTGCGGACGGATAATAAGATGCTAAAAACTCACCACGTCCTGCCTTTTTTAAGCTGTCAGTGACTGTGCGGAGTGCAAGTTCGTCTGCATCTTGTACAGGGGTTGGTATGATGTCAGAACGCCGAGCTCTGATTCCCTGATTGAAAAAATTGAAAGACGTTTACAAATCCCTATAATGCGAAATAAGAGCGCAGCTCTTGAGGAGGAGGAGGGGGAGGACAGAGGGGAGGGTATGCCCTTCCTCCTCCTCCGTACCCTCCTTTCCTCCTCCTCTGCTCTTCCTCACCCTAGCCTCCCCTCCCCTCCGCTCCTCTCACAATTGCCCCACTAAATTTAGCTGGGAAATTGAGGCCACGTGACATCAACACCAGTTCAGTTTCCAACACCAATACAGATTGGCGCTGAGGTCACGTGGCGTCAAGTTTCCGCTAAATACGGAGAAACTGAACTTGTTCATGGGTGACGTGACACAATGTCATGTGACGTCACTTTCCCGCAAAATTTAGTGGGGAAACTGAATTGGTGTTGAGGTCACGTAACGTCAGTTTTCCCGCTAAACCTAGCGGAGAAACTAAATTTGTTCATGGGTGACGTGATACGAAGCCATGTGGCGTCGTTTTCCCCGCTAAATTTAGTGGGGAAAGTGAATTGGTGTTGAGGTCACGTGGCGTCAATTTTTCCGCTAAATCTAGCGGAGGAGCTGAATTTGTTCGTGGGTGTCGTGACACAAAGTCATATCACGTTATTTTCAATGCTAAATTTAGCGGGAAAATTGACGTCACGTGGCCTCAACACCAATTTAATTTCCCGCTAAATTTAGCGGGGCGGTTACGCAGATGCCGACGCCGACACCGCGAAACGCGAAGACGGGTGCCTAAGAGCTCCACTCTAAAAAATAGTGGGTAGACCTCGAGGCCATCAAGCATTGAGGTCTACCCACTGTCATTTCAATCGAAGCCAATCAGAGCTCGGCGTCGTGCTGACGTCACCGGAACTCGTGCACAAGAAGCAGACGACTTGCTCGAGGCATAGGTTTCAATGTGTTTTGTTTTTGTCCGAGCGGTATTTTCCGAAAGGAAGTGAGGCTGGTTCACACACTTGCGACTCCTTACAACCGAGTGCCTTAGCACATCTGGGGATCTCTTATGACTAGTAGAGAGCCTAGCTTGTATAGAGGGTCTATCTCATACTATGGGGAGTGTTTGAAATTCAATGGTGGACGCTTCCTGCGGAAATCGGTCTCAAGCAAGACCCTGACTAAGGCATCTCCGCTTCCCTGATGACGTCACACTATCCGAACGGCATGAGCCTGTGTGCGCCGGACTCATGCCGTTCGGAAATGGCTTCTAAGGTAAAGGCGGCTTGTGCTTCGTCGAAATTGTTTCCATTTTAGAATGTTTCTGACCGTACCAGTTATGATACGCGTGTGGTGGTGTGTGCTGTTATGTGTGTGAGAAGCAAGCCTCTGGAAATTTGGATGACGAGCAGTTGGTGATCATGATTAAAAATGTGTTGGAAACTCTCCTTGTTATCATCTTTATGCCTCATTGCGCTTGGTGCTTTACTGGATCTAGGTTTCTCATTTGCCTTGTTCATAGTTTAATCTGGCGTAATTTTGTGATTCACAACATGCCTACGTGTTGTGACGAGCCTTTTCGTGCGTAGGTAACCTTTAACGACCGTGGAACGGCTCGATCGGTAGGCCGCAGCCTTGTAAACGCTTCGTACTTGAGAAGTTCATTCTATTAATACCAAATTAGCGGAACTTTCGTTGTGATCGATCGGTTACGTACAGTTTTTCACATCGATGACTCTCTCAATTCGATTAAATCTTTCGGAATTATCTTGTTGACGCTGATGAGTTCTACAAATAGATGTGTGGTGCAACAAGTCGTTGCCTTATTTCCATTAATTTTCGTTGAGTTTTCAATCTTATTGCGTTCATTATATTTCTTCTTCCTCCTCAGTTCAGTTTCGGTTTCAGATTCGAGCAGTTGCGCTTTTTGACTTCATGAAGAACATACGTGACGCTGTAGCAAAATATGGATTGGGCAGTCTTTTGACACCACATTAGATCGCCTGGCAAAAAAATTGTTTTTTTATGGGGGGGGGGGGGTTGTCAGTGTCCCTTTAAAGGTATACACTTTCGAGACGGAAATAATTGGACTGAATAAGACGCGCAACGCGGTCTCGGGCGGCTTCCTCTCTTCTATTCAGGTAGCGTAAAGAGAGCGCCAGATGGAGCGTGTGTGTTCTAATATTAATCATCGGAACAACGTAAGGTAGAGGGGCGAGGGGGGGGGGAGTTAGGGCGCCAACCAGCTGGTGGTAGTTGAATATAGTAAAAACACCCTGAGACTAGCAAAAAAGAAAACGACGGACAAACATAGGTCTCGATCAGGACGGACAAACACAGGTCTCTACGATCGGAACGAATTGCCCTAATGGCGAAAACAACAACAACAACATCATCAACAACAACAACAACAACAACAACAACAACAACAACAACAACAACAACAACAACAGCAACAACAACAACAACAACAACAACAACAACAGCAACAGCAAGAACAACAACAACGACAAGAACGACAAGAACAAGAACTAGACTTTGTTCAGCGGAACCCACAACAAAATTAGTACGGGTGATCCCACAAGAGGACTGATTGAAGACGCGTTTTATTCCACGTCTTGTGCACCTGTGGTGCTGCTAGAGAGGTTTGTAGAGGAGCTAGGAAGACGCCACGATGTTTATACGCATTTGTGTCCGGGACTTTTACAAACAGTATATTTACTGCCACTGACAGTCTAAGAAAAAGAGCAGGATTATCACGCCTCTTACTCCCTGATTAATAGGGAGTTTTCGGGAACCGTTCTCGCACATCCGATGCGGTACGATGAGCCCTCCAGTACGCACTGCGAATATGCGAGTCTTCCGTGTTAGCGCATGCGCAGTGCGTACAGGAGGGCCCATCTTATACCGTATCGGATGTGCAAACACGGTTCCCTAGACCTGTCTAATGTTCTCCGGCATACGCGTGTGCTAATTTTGTATTCATTGGCTGCACAACGCTGATAAAAAAACTCGCCGCATTCTACTCGTTTTTTTTTAACTGTCGGGGGCTATTGCTTTAACTAACGCAAACATACATATCTTGCGTATATGTGACAATGCATTGCAGTTAACCTCGGCCTAATCCGTCTAAGACCACGAACTTGAAGAGAAGATTGTCAGCCGCATGAGAGTGGTACCGTGAAGTTTCACCACGAGGCTCATAGTCGCCGACAACCCCAGAAGCCAGGGGCGTGGCCTGTTTTGTCCACACCTTTGGCTTCGCTTCGTGATTCCTTTTTCGCCCCTTTTCTCGGCGAATGTCGCAATTTCGGTGGTGGCGGAATGAAAACAGGGAGTTTTCGTGGATCGTTTCTAGCGTCCCGCAAATAGACTCTCGCAAGCCGCTAGGAAATCCCGAACTCTGCCGGCAAGGCTAGCGCCGTAAATGAGCGGCGTCTCCGTTGGGGAGAGCTGTAGCGGAACGAGATAAACTATCGACGAAAAACTCCCTAAAAAGATGGCCGGGGCTCGTCACGCGCTGCGTTTCTTAGGTTATCAATGACAAGCTCATAAACGTTACAAAAAACGAGGTTGTGAGACGTCCGCAGTCACTCTGAGGCAACCCAGAAACCTGCGTTTTTGATGTTTCTTTTGTCAGATCCGACCATCTTTGTGAGATCTAAGGTTAAACAGCAACGGGAGTCCTGTAGATTCTGAAACCATAGATGAGCAGAATCAGTCTTTATTTTCATTGTTTAAATTATCTTTCTTGCTTCTTTCGTTAGGCTTAGACGGGAGTTTAGGAGGGGGGGGGGTATATGGGTGTTTATTTTAGCGCAGGCACGGCGAGTCTAAACAGACTAGAAAATAAGAGAGCCTAGAATAGAGAAGAACTATATATGTATAGATGTCGTTATTTTCACCCGTCTACCAAGCTATAAATAAGAGGGAATGTTAGCCGGAAGGGGTTTGCTGAGCGGGTGCAGAAAGGAAACAGCAGGCATTTCCTGTCGCCGTCGCGGCAATCCGCGCGGAAAAGGGAACTCAGCCCGCAGAGTGGAGAAGGAAACCTCTCGTGACTTGGACACTCGCACAAATAGCGGGGATCGTCCGCTCGCCCAAACAAACGCAGCTGTGCTCTGGCGTGCTGCGCTGAGACGGCGGGATTGGCCTCACGTTCGTTCCACTTTTGTTGTCTTGCCCATGTTCGTCTGGATTGCCTCTTGATTTTTGTTTGTTTGTTTTAGTTTAAGTCTCACCTTTTTTCAGTTCTAAATCTTGGAGACAAAATCCAAATGAAGTATCTCACTTTTGGTTCGGCATTTTTTGTGCGCTTTACGGCTGAAGTGGGCTTACAATTGACGTTTTCTCGTTCCCGGCGCCATTGTTTGTTGCCTGTTTCAATCAAACTTGAGTCCTTCCAACATGACTCTTGAATTTGCTAGTACACGTAACTAAAAGTCTGAATCTTTTTTTTTTTTGTTTTGACTGGCAAAGTATTCTTGCTCAAAAACCTTTCTTTGTGTGATTTTGCCCCTTTGAACTTTAGAAGTCATTCGCAGATTTCGCCCGAATAAATCAGCCGATATATATTTGCGAATGTTTTTTTTAAAAATGTTATCCCGCAGCCTATCAAGATGTTTTATGTTTTTGTATTAATATTAAAACAGGAAAAGTTCCTATTTCAAGGTGAAAGTGCCTATAATTATGTGGCCACGAATAAGTTCACGTTTTTATTGTCAAATAGAATTCATGGCAGGAGTGATTTTCACAGAAAAGCCTTTGGAATTCATAATTTTCGCGCTTGCGTCTAAGATGGAGATACGACTCAGTGAGAGTTAAATTTGTTTTATTTGTGCGTACAACAAAGTACGGATCTGCGTTTCTTAAAATTTTTTATATGCAAAAATAAAGTGGGAAGACAGCATGAGCATGCTTTATACAGCGGGACGTTCAGAATACTCCTTTAGTTTTCTGCAATTCAGTGTAATAAAATGATCACATATTAAACTCATCAGACTATTGCCGCGTGCGAGATGATATAAGGTAATTTCTGTTCTACATTCCTCTATAATTGTCTTTATATTTACTGGCTCAAATCCTCGCTCGTGACCCTAAGCTGTCAAATATACTGTATACTGACGCCAGTTTTATTGACGGTATTGCGTATGCTCCTACTTAGCTTCGTTAGTTCCTGATTGACTTCTGCACTTTGAATACTTTTTTAATAAACTGGATGAATATTAGAACATACATATATAAAAAAATATTATTTGTAAGCCTATGACTTTGCAAAAGCTACTTAGGATGGACATTTCATTGACCTCAGGATTCCGCGACAAGATTATGTCATCTTGTTGACGAAAGTTACTTGTGACTGCACATCCACATACCTTCAAAGTCGACTTATAATCTAACGAGAGTACTCTGATCTAAATTTTAACGCATATGACACAATAAGGGGATCGCCAGATGAGTGTTTTAAGGGACTGTAGCTCGAAGCACGTGGAGCACGTTGCCATCCGGATGAGTATCGTACCGGAGTGCGGTTATGTATCACTACTGCTTGATGCACATTAAGGACCCCGGGCGAGCAGGATAAATTCCCTATCTGCGATGGAAATACAGGACGCTTATTGGGACTGACTAGCTTCTTCCTGTCTAAACAAACGCACAACATACTTACTCTTAGATGACACAGCAAAGAGAGGAAAAAGAGTATTTCTAGCGCGTTCCCGAAGCAGTAGCAGGACTATTAAAAACAAATCGGTAAAAACCAGCTATTTTAATGGGAGCTCCTGGAAGTATTTAGAGTTTTATAACTAAACCGGAATAATGTCATTTTATTGTTTATTAATGTAACATATTCGTGCAAAAAAGACCTCTTTTTTAAATAAAAATTTTTTACATGAAAAAGATAAACAAAATTCAATTCGGAAATGGAGATTTTCGTAGTGGGAAGCTTGGCGTCTTCTTCTCATTTTTACTCTATTTCGCGTTCCTGTCAGCGTACGCGGAACATTTACCAGACAATAAAATTAACACTTTTTGCGAAATACGTAATGGAAATATAGCGTGGCCTGAAATCCTCATGAACGTTCGTGCTTCGCCCCATTCACACATACCGCACATAAGCTACACAACGAGAGAGAGACACCAAAAATTCTTTATTTCAGTGAACACGCCAAACACGCCAAGAAAAACGTACACGCCCAAAAAAGAAAAAAAAACACGAAAACACTAACAAACAAAGAATTTACCGAGCAGCTAATGCAAACGAAATATTGTGAAACACTGAGCTCTTTAGAAAAAGCTTCCCTTAGAGAAATACCTACTTTACCTTGCTTTCTAAAGTTGTGTTCCCCCGGCGAGCATGGTCGCCACTTTCGTACTCTCCTTCACAAGTAGACAAGAGGCGCGAGAACCAGATGCGGAAGTAGCAGATGAGATTTTATGAGCTTGCGGAATATTTTTAATGAGGCTTCGCTCAATTGCCGCCGCGTGCATACAGGCGGCACTCCGTTCACCATACCGTTAAGTTGACAGGCCGTGAAAGCTGCGTGTTCGCGGACCAATCATTCAACAACCTTTCACAACCTAAGCCCGTTACCTGCTGTGTGAGTATGCGCAGAGACCGCGATCAGGCGTTGCGAGACACGATTTAATTGATTTATTTATTTTCATCTCAAAGACATCTAGAGTGCATTGCACGAGGCTCAGAAGCAAGAGAGTGGGAGAAGTGATATATACGCTCTATAGATATGTGTAAAAAATATTTACAACTAGTATATACGTGTACGTCAAAATATGAAACTGAGCTAGCTGGAGTAGTGAACCGATGGTTGACTAGTTAAGGAAGCGTGCAGGTTCCACCGGCCCGTCGGCTAAGTTATGAACAGAGTATTGCTCCGTCGTTCCCTGTCGGGCGACTCAAGAAACACAGGGAGTGTCGATAACCTCTTTATAGGTTCTTGTATCTTGCTATTGTTTAATTAGCTAATTTGAACGCATAATACGTTATATATGGCTGGAACCTAACCATATCCGGTTAGGTCCCAGCAACGGAAGTCGACAGGCCGATTGCCAGCCCAACTCTAACGCAGAGCTCGTCTCCTCATTGATTGGAGTGCCAGCCGAGACTTTTCCTAGAGTGCCTCCGTGTTACTCCCGACGGTGGTAAAACATCACGTGTTCAGATATACGACGGCGCTCTGCTCCGTGAAACGAGCGCGCTCCGAAATTTGCCAGACAAAAAGCTAAAAGAAAAAGCGGCATAAAAAGAAAAAGCTAGAAAAAAAGTCTTCTTTGCTGCAACGGATTGCGTTTGGTTCTCTTTTGTCGCGAGCTGGTCCCACGGCTCTGCTCGGCGTTTCCGCGTTCCATTTGTTCTGTTTTCCGCACGCTTCTTCTACTGCGTCTCACACTCCAGAAGGCCCAGAGAAACTCGAATTTACGCTGCAACTGCAGAAAATGGCACCCACAAGTAAGCCATCCACGAAGCGCGTTATTCCTTCACGACGCAGGGCCGCTTCGTGCCATCCAGTCCTCACATGTGTCCGCAGTTTTCCCACACTAACACACCACATTCTGCGTTACCACTGCCTTTGTAACACCAGTAGGGCAAAACGGCGACTTTTTTGCTCTGTTGTTTCGCTTTTTATTTTCTTTGCAGGGTGTTCTTTGTACAATATATTTTAAGAACAAATGTTATTGGGAATCACCGCCCTAGGCCCGGCTTGCTGCAGCGTAGTTGGTATTTTTGGGGGTTTGGTTGGGGGGGGGGTGGACGGCGCAAGTTCACCTTTGGATGAAATAAAAATACCCACTTCGGGGTTAGCGTTACAGCGCCACGTATGTTGAGAAGCTGTGAACTGCTCAACAAATAAGGCACGATGTAGACTGGACAAATAAAATAGCGACCGCAATACAAGATAATGGCATATTTTTATCGTAGATGCTTTTGATTGGCTTAGTATTATGCTAGAGAGCCAGTGCGAGAGAGTGAGTGAATGAGTCAGTGAGTGTGTGTGTGTGTGTGTGTGGGGGAGTAAGAGAGAAAGAAAGAAAAAGAGAGACAGAGATAGAGACAGAGAGAGAGAGAGGGAGAGAAGCGAGAGGAGAGAATCAGAAATAATAATACCCCACCCTGTTGCACTCGGGGTAGGGGAACCCTATAATTTCTTCTAATGCTCGGCAAACGACGAGGACACCGAAAAATATTTAAGTGATGGTAACATTCAAATAGAAAATTGCAACTATAAAACATGCGTTGAACTGTAAACATTGCTGTATAAAGAAGCACAGAAAAAAACATGAAAATAAAAACGATTCGTCTTTCTCAGTTTTAGGTGCCTGAGCTTCGCAATGTGGTAAATAACGTTTGTACCTTTTTTATTTCTCTATAACTGCATGAAGACCATGATCATGCCTCAGCACTTGTTGACGAAGAGTTAGCCTCTTCTTATCCGGAGCTCTATGACACTCTATTGGTTTGATTAGAACAGTAAACAGTCGTGAGTTTCTATTTTGTAAAGATCTTATTTTAGTGGCCTGTAGAGCCGCCTCGGTAGCTTTTAGGCAAAATCGCCGGTCTGCGGATCCTCAGGTGGCGGGTGCGAATCCCGGCCGATGCGCCCGCAATCTGACGGTGGCTTATTGGGTAGAAGGCGCCATGCAACCGTGCGTTCTGTTGCACGTCAAGAGATCCCCAGGTGGTCGAAATTATTCGTCAGTCCTCCGCTGGGGCGAGCCAGACGCCCGTCGTTGGTTTGGGTCATAAAACCCGTAAATTGTTTAGTGGCAGAAAAATACAAGAGAAAGAAAGTATATACTAAATCCAGTGGTCGTTTTTCCTCGTGAGTTTTCTTTTTCGAAAGCTGCGTTTAGATCACCGTTTCTTGTGTCGTTGTCGCGTCAGTATCGAACGTAAGCAGTCCGACCTGAAAGACACATTTCCTGACGACGACCCACTCAAACCACTGCAATTTGTCACAATTTATCTCGCGGCTCTTCTTGTCGTCCTCTCTGTGCTTTTTTTAATTTGATTACTCACTTCTGTCACGGGCTGGACTAATCGAGTTGTCCAATCCAGTCAGACTGGGTGTCCACGCTCCCGTGCCGCACACTTTAAGGAATCTGCTGGGAGTAGTATCCCTAAACGCTGTAATCTACAAAGGAGGCTCGGCGAATGACGAAGCTAAAGAGATATGTTTAGACATAAAAAAAGCAATATGAACTCTGACACTGACACGTGCTTACGCCATGCGCAGTGTCGCAGGGCCAACGAGGTAGAGGGGCCTAGAGCGATAAACTAGTATCCCGTTCACCACACAAAAGTGGCCCTTACTTGGCTGCCGCCATATTGTACAATTGTGGCAACTAGACACGTGACCGTGCCGAACCCTAAGGCTTTTACGCAAAACTGAGCCAAGATTTGTATTGCGATCACTGTCAAAAACATGATGAACTATATTTTCAATACTGTAAGCCCCAGAGATCAGTGTATAGCTCCGATAAAAACCCTAAATACAGCACCGAGGCTGACAGCATCTAGCGGAGGAATGGCGAAGCTTCCCGAGTTTTTGTCGTAAAAGCACATTTTGGACTTAAAACAAACGAAGCATAACTTATCTTGTCGGTACTGTTAATAAAAATCAATAAGCAATTAGTTGTGCGTGGTACTTCGTCAAAATCTAGACGAAAAACTAGAAGGTCACGTGTCTAGTGGTCAAAGTTGTGCGACATAGCGGCGGCCAATTGGGTGTCACTTTCAGTTGCCAGTTTATCGTTCTAAGACCCCATACCTCGTTGCGCAGGGCAGGAGCTTTCTTTTTTGAAGCTGTAAACACATATTTCAGTTGTCGTCATTTACTGAGATCCTTCCAAAATTACAGCGATCGGCTCAACCAATTGCTTGGCAGGAAAGTAAACCCACTTAGCTTTTTTTTTTAGAGTGCTGCGGCACCCGACGGAGGACCTATGTCGGAATATTTTCCTCGCGTGGAGTGGCGGAGGGAGGGGGGGGGGGAGGGCTGCTATCAATGTGAGACACTTATTTCATCTTAAGCCGGGGTCACACCGCTCTCATGCATCATACAAAGGACACTCTGCAAACACGGGTCATCGCGATATCAAATGGTTCGAATTCCAAGTGCCAAGTTTCTCCTCGAACAAATTGCCATGCGGCATTCGAAGCACGAATCCCGTGGTGACTCGCGTTGGAATCTGTTTGCACACTGTCTTTTGTGTAATGTGTAAGCAGTGTGACCCCGCCATTACTGAAATGGTACTACCCTGATGACGCTTTGCGTTGCCGCGAAACGCTGGCCGGCATGTGTAGCTTGCGCTCTATCGACAAGAGGAAGTGTGCGTAACGAGAAAGCTAGATCTAAAAAAAACAAAGGAGCAACTCAAACCACGGAGAACGTTTGCATTTCGAATGGCGGGCGCCTCCTATCCGGATCAGTCGCAGTGCGCATGCGTTGCCTGATTGCGGAGGCGCTTGCAGACCACCAACGCTTTTCGTCACCGCCTCACAGCTTGTATTGCATATGCGGCCCGAAAACCACGTGACTCCGATAGTGCAGTTGGACACAGTTTGCAATTTAAGCACACTAAACGTATCAATTAAAAAATAAAACAGAGAACGCGGTTTTTTTTGTTTCGTTTTTAATTAGTGCGTTTACGAACATTGAAGGATAAGGTAACACCGGCCAAGTTATCTGGTTTTTATACCTTCGTATTTCTTGGTTCCTCAGCAGTGGGCATCTCGATTGTGTACGGCGTGGATACGCAAGGAACGCCCGGGGACTCATTTGTGGAAGTGGCTGCATGGGAGACAGGAGTCTCATCAGCGTACGGACATTGGCGTTTATTTATTTCTAGAGAACATAAAAAAGCAAAAGGCACTAAGTTAAGCATTCCCAAGCGTATATTTATGCTAAAATGTCTTCATAAAGTTTAACCGCGACCGCAGACGGAATTGTGCATCTGTAGGACTGTGCAAAAAAATATTAAGCTGCTTTGTTTCTTTGTTTTCTGCTTAAACTGGAGGAGAAATGACCTTTTACGAGCCTCATGATTGCGAGATGGGGTTGGTTTCTGAACGCGGAATTCTAAATGAGGTGCCCGAAATAAAACTTCCGCCGGATGTGCAATTTCTTCGGGCCCTTTTTTGATATGCAGAGACTGAGCACGACATGTAAGAAAAAAATCTGCATAGAGGAAAAGAGGCGTGTGCAAAGGCCAATTCAAAATGTCAGGCAGTGTTTTGGGCATAAGCAACTTGAATCACAAAACCTTGCGTTATACACGTAAAAAAAAAGAGAGGAGAGCTTGAACGATTTTAAAAACAAAAACTCCGCGTAAATCAATTATTCTCATTTTGTTGAGTCAAGCGCCATAATATTGTTTTAGTAATTTTTAGCATGAATCGAAATTGCCGGTATTAAATCATCGTTACCTGGCATGCACCATCAGGTTCACAGGGCAAAATCAGCACACCGACTAAATATTTCGAGCGGTGGAAGGCAGGAGTAAGCTGCTGTCGAACGTAATAATGAAATAGTTCTCAAATCTAAGAGCGCACATTTTTGCACAGATGATACATATAGAAAACGGGCCGTCACTAATATTACATAAAACAACAAGAAATATGATGACTTATCTAGGACGTCTAAAGTCTCCGGCTCTTCTATTTTTTGGTAGAACAGACAATTATTATCTAGCCACTTCGTTTTTTCATGTTAATTATATTTTAAATAAAAATACATCGTAAATTAATTTTTATAGTCTTCTGAGGGAGCGTATCTTTCTGATGTCTTCGAGTGGCTGATATTAAGATTGCCGTTAACCTTACTGTTTCTTTATTTTTTTCTCTGATGCACTTCCTCGTGCTTCAGTCTAGCGCCTCGGCCAGAAATATGGACCTGCCCCATTGCTGCCAGAGGTTGGATGCTAGCTCAGCACTGAGGCGCCGCAATTTCCTCTTCCGCGCGCTCGACTGCGTCAGGTCATATCTGTCGCGGACATACATCTCACTTTCGCTAATTAGAATTGAGAGCCTGGAATAAATGGCGAAGAGCGGCGTCGCGTGCAGTTTTACGCTGTAGTCATGGCTCACCGGGTTTCCGTTATTTTGAGGTGAAGTATGGTCCCGAAACACCAAAAGATGTGCATGCTGTGATGTTTTTATTCGTACTCGTATTTCGCTTTCTCACGCAGATACCGTTATTTATTCGCGCGATGGAAATCAAAAGAGACGCGAGCTATGGTCACTCACAGCTAAAGAAACACATGGTGTTACTTATTAGGTGCACTCTTTTTACTTTGTGTTTCGTTCTTCGACTTTCTCATCGGCTTATGACCCAACATAATGAATTGCGGAGCGATAGTAAGGTACTCTGGAGTAGCCACGGCCTCCTCCTCTTAAAGGGGTACTTCGGCCGTTTCTCGAGCTACCCAAACAAATTTAATTTTTTTAGTCTTCACGGTATGCTATTTATTTTCTCAAAATTTTAATTAGTTATTGAAAAAAAAAACCACATAAATGACGATAATGGCGAAACCAACATTCAAAATTTCGCGCGCGCTCGAGTGGTGTGACGTCACAAATGGTAGAGAGTTTCAGTTCGCGCAGGCAGTCTTAAACAGAGTTAGTCGTGTTATTATAATAATGCAATTAATGCAAATGTGCAAGCGAGCTGGGCAAGAATAACAATAATAATCCCTCAAGAAAAGGAAGAAGGGGGACAAAGCAGAAACACAAATCTCCAAACCCAACTTAGATGTGTTTAGAGATTTGTGTTTTTCTTTGTCCCGATTTTTCCCCTTCTCCAATGATTATGATCATTATGTATGTCAAGTGATTGTTTTGTGCTTCTCAGTGAATGAGCTTCTCAGTGAATGAGCTTCTCAGTGAATGAACTTCTTAAGAAACACGATGAGAACGAAATTAAAGAATTTAGTAGCTTGCGAAAATGGTTTCTTTTCACACAATACTTGGGGGACTGGTACAGTCATGTCTATCGGTGTGTTGCGCCAATTTTGAAGCAAATCAGAGTCCATAAAAAATGCTTGAGTACTCCTTTAAGCGGTCGTTGTCTATATACGTATGCACAATCCTGAACACTAGAAGCGACCAGTTGAACACCAGGGAGTAAGTACAGCTTACGGCAGTATGGGCTGGCCCAGTGTGGTGCTAGCCGACCGGGATAAAATTCCGCATGGGGAGATTTCGGCAGGCTCTACTACGAAACCGACTCCCACTTCGCGGCAATAAGAAATGCGGCAGTTCATTACAATCTCTTTTTTGAACAGCTTAGCGTACCGGCTGGTACCCCTGCCGCATGGCTTTTGTACCACCTTGACCTGAACGCTGCTGAGGCAGCTCGTATTGCCGCACCCTGTACCCGTGTTCGATACTATAATTGACGCACTGGGACAGGGAAGATAAAAAGGACGGTTCGAGAGATTATGTTTCCTAACATTCGCCTGCACACGTTCTTTTCTTACATTTTCAGTATGTCTTTTTTAGGGAGGGTTGAGGGGGGGGGGGTGAGAGCAAAAGGTGTTTAGGAAGGGTGGGAAGAGGATGGGGATGGAGATCTGGGAAGAGGAAGTGAAGAGGCAAGTGAGGCGCCAATCGCTTCCGGAAGTGTTCAGGCCCCGCAGAGAGGTAGATAGAGAGAAAATAACCGAGTTGCTTGTACGATCGATAGCTGTCCTTCTATTTCCGGTCCCAGCCCAACGTGACGCTCCATTCCCGTTGTCCCGCTCCCGAACGTGACTTCAGCATCTTCTCGGAGCGTTACTGGCGGCAGTCGGTGGTCCTTCGGCTAAATCCTCGTTGCTGGCTCTTTTTCCCCGCATTTAGTTTTTAATTTCTCGCCATCGCCTTCCTGCCAACGCAGCTATAACACGGAACAGGATCGCCGAGGACGTCTTCAAATGTTTTTGTTTCTCTAAGTAAACGGCTTGAATTGCTTAGAAAAATATGGGAAACCTAATATGAAGTACAGACTGTGTGTGAGCGGAGTTCGGGCTTATAAAAAAATTGTATAAACGAGGCCAAATAAACTAAGTGCAATAAAACCTTCCCCAAAATGTCTTCAGGTAATGAATTTATCATACTTCAATTTTAAAAATGTAAATTCCTGAAAAAAAAAACTGATTTTTTTTTGGCGCGCTGAAGGAAAACAAAAGCAAACCGTCGGGTGTGCGCTTTCAGCTTGTTAGCTTCTTAGAGATAAACACCCTAAAGCGGATCCAGCAGATCCAAGCGTGTGTGGTATGATATGTGAGTAGCAGCGCCAACCAGATGGTTTGTTTTCTTTTTTCTGCCATTGCATAAGAAATATCAAGTTTTTCTTTTCTTGCACTTTTTTGTCAAAAGCCTATGCTCGCGAAATTTAAGTATAATAAATGCACCATCTAACGACATTTTTGCGAAAATGTTAGTTTTAATTTGTTCATCGGTTTATTTATACTATTTTT
>JAZHYW010022810.1:0-64764 GCA_037355805.1 Ixodes ricinus | reverse complement strand
AAAATGGCTCAAGCACGGCTGTCCGCTGTCACCTCTGCTCTTTATGATATATCTCAGTGAAATGGAAAATAAATTAGAACGGAACAACTTAGGTTTTTATGTGAGTTATATGGAAGGAAGGAGAAATGTAGTATGGTAATACCAGGACTGATGTATGCGTACGATACTACTTATGGCAGATCACCAGGATACGTTACAGGAACAGTTGGAATATGTGGAGAGGAAGGGGACACCTTAGGCATGAATTTTAGTAGTGACAAGGTTGGGGTAATTGTGTTTAATGACGAAAAGAGGGGACCCCAGAGTAAACATTATTCAAGACATTGGAATAGACCATTTAAGAAAAATACAAATATCTCAGAGTCTGGCTTAATGAGGAAAGAAATATCTAGAGGAACATGAGCAGAATATAATTAGAAAAGAGATAATAAATTCATCTATTATGAAAATCATGGCACAATGGAACAATAATATATATGAAGTAGTCAGAGGAATATGGAAAGGAGTGATGGTACCAGGACTGTCTTTTGGCAATGGGGTACTGTGCCTAAAATCGGAGGTTTCATGAGGATTAGAAATTCGACAAAGAAGCGTAGGCAGATTGGCACTGAAAGCACATGGAAAGACACATAATGAGGGAGTACAGGGTGACTTGGGGCTGGTCGTCTTTCGAGAGCAGAGATGGAATTAGTTAGTTGAAGTTTGAACAAAGGTTGACCTAAATGAATGATACGCGGTAGGCACGGAAGGTATTCAAGTATTTATATATAAAAAGATTAAACACAAAATGGACGAACCGACCCCGAAAGCTTCACATTTAAATACCTACACACTAGGAAGGTGGTTCAGCAGATTATTTCAGTGAAAAAGGAAACAAAAGAGACAGAAAGAAAAATGTGGGAGGTGAGAATGCAGGAAAAAAATAAGAATGAAAGACGTTTACAATCCCGGCCCTGTAGCGCCGAATTAGAGCGCAGCTCTTGAGGAGGAGAAGGGGAAGGTATGGAGAGGAGGGTATGCCCCTCCTCACTCTCCTGCTCGCCTCCCATTTAGGGGAAAAATTTCCCACAATGATATAGCGGGGAAAATTTTCCGTTAAATTTAGCGGAGAGTTTTTCCCGCTAAACTTGAGCGGGAAAATGTTTTCCGCTAAATTTACCTATAATGCAACGCGCGGTGACATCATCTATGACGTCACTGGTGACCCTTGTGACGTCACACGTGACGTCACGTGTGACGTCATCTTGGGAAACGTCCCATAATGCACCGCTCGGTTACGCCGACGGCGACGCCGCTCAAGGCGTGAACGGGCGCCTAAGAGTGCGCTTTAATAAGCTCTAACGATGTACAGAACACAAAAAACAGGACATAAGAAAGAAAAAATGCGTTTGACGATTCACTGGGAAGTTGTTTACTGTCTCGAGGCGAGAACGGGAGTTTTGAAGACAAGGACCTATAGGGCTGGGTGTATCTCGAAACAACCCATTCGGATTTGAACCATTCTCGTTTAAACCCATTCGCAAAACGCCCTTCGCGTTTTAACCTTTCGCGTTTCAACCCTTTCTCATTTGGACCCGTCTCATTTGAAACTGTTCTCATTTGAACACCGTATTTCAAGCCAATCGCGCTTTAACCTTTCCTTATTTTTTATTTATGCCCTTTTTGGTTGAACCCGATCTCATTTAAATCCCTATTGTTTAATAGAACTCCGTCTCAAAACGCGGATACTTGGTATTTCAACTCGTATCGTTTGAACATATAGTCTGACAATTTGCGTGTCATCCTCTTTAGAGTGCTCTTGGAATTTCAACCAATCTCTCTTTTTCTGTGTTATTAAATAAATAAAAATAATGGAGATGTTGGCACTGTTATTGACAGTGCCGGCTACTCCATAGCAATTGATATTTGATAAAAAATAACCAGATCTAAAACAAAACAAGCACACAAACAAACAAAAATCCCGCCATAGTCGCCATTGTACATATTATTACAATTCAAACATGTTCGTCAATCAATTTTTGTGGTCTACTTGTACCAGTGTGCACCGATGCGAACACTAAATGTCATGTTCCACACCAAGGCTAACTGGCGATCGCTTACTGCCCGCACCGGCAGCATCACAAAGCAGCGGCCGCGGCGGGTCTCTCTCCCTACAGTGCACCTCGTCGGTCACAAAGCGCTGCCGCCACCACCCAAGAGCACCAGCACCAGGAGCGGCCAACGATCCTGTGCCCACCCCGGCATGGATCATTTTAACCCTTTCTGCATAGGATCCATTGCATTCGAAATATGTTCACAGAAATATTTTGTTTTCCATACCGTCAAGTTACAAGCGATTCGCAAAGCATTATGCCATTCAAACCGTATGGCTGATCCTTAGGCTGCTGAACGGCTCATCACAAAACGCATAGTGCAAAACTTGTTTTTTTTTTTGCCGCAGAATTAGTGTTTACATCTCAATGCGATCCAGGGCCGGATTAAGGTACGGGCTAAGGGGGCTGCAGCCCAGGGCCCCAGGCTGCCAAGGGGCCCCGTGCTGGCCCTTGATATATGAAAGAAAAAAAAAAGAAAAAGAAGGCTAGTCGGTTTCAGTTTAAAACAGCTCAAATTTAAAGGAGGATCACATGAGCCTCTGGGACCTGGCTTTCTAGTCACTAGTCTTGCCAAAAAGTTGCCTTCTCTAGACGAGCTAGTGTTCGTGAACTTGTTGTAAAATACTGTGCTAGAGTAACACAATGTTAGCGTTGCCTCCCACCCTTCTTGTGGAAGGGAGCAAAGCTGTCGATGCTGGCGGTCCCGTTTAAAGTATTTTTAATTGAAGCCAGAGGGTTGGACGGCCACGGGATTCTCTATTGTACTGGGGCCCCGACGAATTTGGCGGAGAATGGTGGCTTGGAAGGCAATCAAAAAAACGGTGTTGCCAAAGGCTACACGAGCAACATACATGCCACACATTATTCGTTTTTTTCTTGACATTTAGAGTAGTTCCATAGGAAAATTTTCCTCTGAAACGACAAGTTTCAAAACAAGCAAAAATAAATATCGGTGAACCTCCCGAAGCCATTCTTTCTAACCACTAACAGGCGTGTCAAGGAGCCGGCTCTTGAGATGTCACCCAAAAGTTTTCGAGAGGCAGCAACTGCAAGAAACTGCTCTGGAGTCTGTGTCTGATCTCAGTGATCTGCAAGTGCGAGACAACATTTGTCCTTCCTCTGAGGTATGACCTGTTATTTTTAGCTTAAAGTAATACGTCCAAATGGATAAAAAAAAGTTATTAATTAGTCGGCAGAGACACGTACTGTATAATGTGTGGACTGTAAGGGACCTGTGCCACGTCAGGCTTTTTTAGCCTTTTGCACCTGCCCTTCTTTCGGGCTCTGCCCGAGGAAAAGCAAAGAAAGAAAGAAAAGAAGAAAGAAGTAAAGTTGTAGACTTGGTCACACACAAGTTCATAGGAACTCGGAGTCATTATTTTCAACTTTTCAACAGATGTTTACGAGGCCCTGCTCAACATGCGCGACACTTATCATTTTCTCTAATCGTTCATTGCTTTGCGTTTTGTACCTCTTAGTGAGTGATTGGCTATTTCCGAAACAGCCTCTAATCCACAACCGCATCTGCTTCATTTCCACTCAGTGAAACCCTAATTTCCTAATCATCGAATCTACAGATACAAAAACCTGCCGAGATATATCATAAAATGAACGATATTTGTATTTTATAAATTGGTGAAACATACATCATCGTCATGGTCGTTACCCTTACCACTATCGTCACCATAGTCAGTATATCACCACCATTAGGGGCCTCTTGAACAGCCTTAGCCCAGGGCCCCAAAATTTCTTAATCCGGCCCTGATGCGATCCCATGCTCGGTAAAGCTTTATTCTAGAGCTTTGTTCCCAGAAGAATTATCAACACAGGAAATGACCTATAATTGGTTAAACTATTTAAGATGACCGCAGCAACAAAACACGGACCATTCAAAGGGCAGAGAATGCCTTCGCCCTCCTTAAAGAGTTTCAAAGGGAGATCCTGCGCCATTGGCAAGCTGGCCCTGCGGCGTTTTGCTTTCTTACCAGGCACAGCTTTTTTTCTTCATTTCAGTCGTGAATCATCGGATGCAAATTATGCTCATCGGGCATGCCCTGTGAGGATATTGAATTATTTAGAACCGGTGTCGGAATGATCGTAGATCTGTACGACCATTCCGACACCGGTTTTAAATAATTCGATATCCTCACAGGGCATGCCCGATGAGCATAATCGATGATTCACGACTGAAATGAAGAAAAAAAAGCTGTGCCTGGTAAGAAAGCAAAACGCCGCAGGGCCAGCTTGCCAATGGCGCAGGATCTCCCTTTGAAACTCTTTAAGGACGGCGAAGGCATTCTCTGCCCTTTGAATGGTCCGTGTTTTGTTGCTGCGGTCATCTCAAATAGTTTAACCAATTATAGGTCATTTCCTCTGTTGATAATTCTTCTGGGAACAAAGCTCTGGAATAAAGCTTTACCGAGCATGGGATCGCATCAGGGCCGGATTAAGAAATTTTGGGGCCCTGGGCTAAGGCTGTTCAAGAGGCCCCTAATGGTGGTGATATACTGACTATGGTGACGATAGTGGTAGGGGTAACGACCATGACGATGATGTATGTTTCACCAATTTATAAAATACAAATATCGTTCATTTTATGATATATCTCGGCAGGTTTTTGTATCTGTAGATTCAATGATTAGGAAATTAGGGTTTCACTGGGTGGAAATGAAGCAGATGCGGTTGTGGATTAGAGGCTGTTTCGGAAATAACCAATCACTCACTAAGAGGTACAAAACTCAAAGCAATGAACGATTAGAGAAAATGATAAATAAGTGTCGCACATGTTGAGCAGGGCCTCGTAAACGTCTGTTGAAAAGTTGAAAATAATGACTCCGAGTTCCTATGAACTTGTGTGTGACCAAGTCTACAACTTTACTTCTTTCTTTCTTTCTTTCTTTCTTTCTTTGCTTTTCCTCGGGCAGAGCCCGAAAGAAGTGCAGGTGCAAAAGGCTAAAAAAGCCTGACGTGGCACCGGTCCCTTACATTCCACACATTTTACAGTACGTGTCTCTGGCGACTAATTAATAACTTTTTTTATCCATTTGGACGTATTACTTTAAGCTAAAAATAACAGGTCATACCTCAGAAGCAGGAAAAATGTTGTCTCGCACTGGCAGATCACTGAGATCAGACACAGACTCCAGAGCAGTTTCTTGCAGTTGCTGCCTCTCGAAAACTTTTGGGTGACATCTCAAGAGCCGGCTCCTTGACACGCCTGTTAGTGGTTAGAAAAGATGGCTTCGGGAGGTTCACCGATATTTATTTTGGCTTGTTTTGAAACTTGTCGTTTCAGAGGAAAATTTCCATATGGAACTACTCTAAATGTCAAGAAAAAAATGAATAATGTGTAGCATGTATGTTGCTCGTGTAGCCTTTGGCAACACCTTTTCTTGCTTGCCTTCCAAGCCACCATTCTCCGCAAAATTCGTCGGGGTCCCAGTACAATAGAGAATCCCGTGGCCGTCCAACCGTCTGGCTTCAATTAAAAAACCGCCAGCATCGACAGCTTTGCTCCCTTCCACAAGAAGGGTGGGAGGCAACGCTAACATTGTGTTACTCTAGCACAGTATTTTACAACAAGTTCACGAACACCAGCTCGTCTAGAGAAGGCAACTTTTTGGCAAGACTAGTGACTAGAAAGCCAGGTCCCAGAGGCTCATGTGATCCTCCTTTAGGTTTGAGCTGTTTTAAACTGAAACCGACTAGCCTTCTTTTCTTTTTTTTTTTCTTTCATATATCAAGGGCCAGCACGGGGCCTCTTGGCAGCCTGGGGCCCTGGGCTGCAGCCCCCTTAGCCCGTACCTTAATCCGGCCCTGGATCGCATTGAGATGTAAAGTCTAATTCTGCGGCAAAAAAAAAAACGTTTTGTACTATGCGTTTTGTGAAGAGCCGTTCAGCAGCATAACGATCAGCCATACGGTTTGAATGGCATAATGCTTTGCGAATCGCTTGTAACTTGACGGCATGGAACACAAAATATTTCTGTGAACATATTTCGAATGCAATGGATCCTATGCAAAAGGGTTAAAATGATCCATGCCGGGGTGGGCACAGGATCGTTGGCCGCTCCTGCTGGTGGTGCTCTTGGGTGGTGGCGGCAGCACTTTATGACCGACGAGGTGCACTGTAGGGAGAGAGACCCGCCGCGGCCGCTGCTTTGTGATGCTGCCGGTGCGGGCAGTAAGCGATCGCCAGTTAGCCTTGGTGTGGAACATGACATTTAGTGTTCGCATCGGTGCACACTGGTACAAGTAGACCACAAAAATTGATTGACGAACATGTTTGAATTGTAATAATATGTACAATGGCGACTATGGCGGGATTTTTGTTTGTTTGTGTGCTTGTTTTGTTTTAGATCTGGTTATTTTTTATCAAATATCAATTGCTATGGAGTAGCCGGCACTGTCAATAACAGTGCCAACATCTCCATTATTTTTATTTATTTAATAACACAGAAAAACAGAGATTGGTTGAAATTCCAAGAGCACTCTAAAGAGGATGACACGCAAATTGTCAGACAATATGTTCAAACGATACGAGTTGAAATACCAAGTATCCGTGTTTTGAGACGGAGTTCTATTAAACAATAGGGATTTAAATGAGATCGGGTTCAACCAAAAAGGGCATAAATAAAAAATAAGGAAAGGTTAAAGCGCGATTGGCTTGAAATACGGTGTTCAAATGAGAACAGTTTCAAATGAGACGGGTCCAAATGAGAAAGGGTTGAAACGCGAAAGGTTAAAACGCGAAGGGCGTTTTGCGAATCGGTTCAAACGAGAATGGTTCAAATCAGAATGTGTTGTTTCGAGATACACCCAGCCCTATAGGTCCTTGCCTTCAAAACTCCCGTTCTCGACTGAGACAGTAAACAACTTCCCAGTGAATTGTCAAACGCATTTTCTTTCTTCTGCCCTGTATTTGTGTTCTGTACGAGCGCAGCTCTTAGGCGCCCGTTCGCGCCTTGAGCGGCGTCGCCGTCGGCGTAACCGCGCGTGCATGTGCATTATGGGACGTTTCCCAAGATGACGTCACGTGTGACGTCACGACGGTGACCAGTGACGTCATAGATGATGTCACCGCGCGTTGCATTATAGGTAAATTTAGCGGAAAAAATTTTCCCGCTCAATGTAGTGGAAAAAACTCTCCGCTAAATTTAGCGGAAAATTATCCCCGCTAAATTTAGTGGGAAATTTTTCCCCTAAATGGGAGGCAAGCAGGAGATGAGGAGGGGCATACCCTCCTCTTCATACCTTCCTCCTCCTCCTCAAGAGCTGCGCTCTAATTCGGCGCTACAGGGGATTGTAAACGTCTTTCATTCTTATTTTTTTCCTGCATTCTTACCTTCCACATTTTTCTTTCTGTCTCTTTTGCTTCCTTTTCACTGCAATAATCTGCTCAACCACCTTCCTAGTGTGTAGGTATTTAAATGTAAGCTTTCGGGTTCGGTTCGTTCATTTTGTGTTTAAACTTTTTATATATAAATACTTGAATATCTTCCGTGCCTACCGCGTATCATTCATTTAGGTCAACCTTTGTTCTAATTTCAACTAACTAATTTCATCTTCTGCTCTCGAAAGACGACCAGCCCCAAGTCACCCTGTACTCCCTCGTAATGTGTCTTTCCATGTGCTTTCAGTGCCAATCTGCCTACGCTTCTTTGTCGAATTTCTAATCCTGATTAAACCTCCGATTTTAGGCACAGTACCCCATTGCCAAAAGGCAGTCCTGGTACCATCACTCCTTTCCATGTTCCTCTGACCACTTCATATATATTATTGTTCCATTGTGCCGTGACCTTCATAATAGATTAATTTATTATCTCTTTTCTAATTATATTCTGCTCATGTTCCTCTAGATATTGCCTTCCTCATTAAGCCAGACTCTCGAGATAACTGTATTTTCTTAAATGGTCTATTCCAATGTCTTGAATAATGTATAATCAGGGGTCCCCTCTTTTCGTCATTAAACACAATTACCCCAACCTTGTCACTACTGAAATTCATGCCCAAGGTGTCCTTCCTCTCCACATATTCCAACTAGTTCCTGCAATGTATCCTGGTGATCTGCCATAAGTAGTATCGTACGCATACATCAGTCCTGGTATTACCATACTACATTTCTCCTTCCTTCCATATAACTCACATAAAAACCTAAGTTGTCCTGTTCTAATTTCTTTTCCATTTCACTGAGATATATCATAAAGAGCAGAGGTGACTGCGGACAGCCGTGCTTGAGCCATTTTTTATTGCTTATTGTCTGTGCACACCTACTGAAGAATCCTAACCAAATTTGCATCTAAGCTATACTCCTTCAATTGACCCTGAGTTTTTCCTTGCTCACATTATGGTACGCTCCCTTGATGACCAAAAAAACTAACCATAAAGGAGTTTGGTACTTCATTGCTACTTCCACAGATTGTGTGGCGACTAATAAGTTATCTTCTAGTTTTCTATCATCTCTTCGGAATCCGTTTCGGAGTTCATCCAGTATTTGCATATCTTCTGCCCATTCCTCCATTCTCCACTTTACTATCTGCATAGATAATCTTTTTAGTGAAAAACCCGAGACTCAGGTAATGACAGACGACGACAAGGAAGAGAAGGAGAAGTCTCAAATTACCTCAGTCTCGGGTTTTTCACTAAAATGTTTGATATACACAAGCTCACTTGTGCCCTTACGTTTTGCTCATAGCTAATCTGCATATAACTGAAGTTACCGTTATGGGGTGATATGCCTTAATGTTTTTTTTTCTTCTTTTCCTTTATATATTAGCCTCATATTACTTAGTTTCCGATCATTGGAATTTGGGTACCTTTCCTTCCATATTTATTTTATTATTCACATGCCGTAATTTTAATTTGCTTGTTTTCCCTTGCGTTACTGAGTTCCATGGGTATAGTCGTCTGGGCCTGTCACTGTGCACCTGCTGAAACCTTACCTTCCGCCTTATTCCATTCCCTTGCGGTCGCCTCCATTGTTACACAATTCTGCCCTCTACAGTCTGTGCTATCCACTGTCCCCCTCTGCTCAAGCTGGCAGAAAGCTCTTCGATTGTCCGCCTAATATATTCTCGTGCCTCTTAACCCTCTACTCTTCTCACCTTCTGTGTGGTCAGTATGTGTTTGAAACCCTCTGTCGTTCTCCCTGCGCTTTAATGTGCTTCCAAATCTTTTTTGTCACCTTCCTATCCTTTTTTATTTATTTCCATCATCAACTGCACTCCTGCATTCCCAATTTGGCATATTAAAGATGATGTCTCCCTTTCCTGCTTGAAAGTTCTCCCATTTCGATGCTACTTCAGCTGGCAAGGCTCCCCTTTTTTACCCACCTATCCCCCCTAGATGCCTCTTAGTGGCTGCTTTGGCCTCCTTATCCCACAAGCTTCTTGGTCAGTGTCTTCGTTTTTGCTTTCCTCTTGTTAAATTTTATGTTTCTCCAATTCTCTTTTAAAGATTCCTGTTAAATCCTCACACGTTCATTCTCTTTCTGGTTGTTTCGATACTATGTTCTCAATAGTTCTAGAAACTTTTTTTGTATTTAAGCTTCACTTAGTTTCGACTTACCCGCTCGTTACTGTGCTTGTAGTTCCGGTTCGGATACGAAAAATGTAATCTTAAATTATTTTTTTGTGGTCACTCTCTAAACTTTTTAGTACTTTCCTCATCTATTTCCATACTTCCTAGCCTGTCATACAGTTTGTGGGACATGAGGCAGTAGTCTATTGTTGAGAGTGAATTGTTTCGTTCACACGTTATTTTTGCCTCGAATTTGATTTGTGCATTAACTAACACTAAGTCTAGGGCATGACAGAAATCCTCTAGAAACTTTTCGGTTGTATGTGTGAATCTGTTCAACACTTCTTAGTGGGCATTCATGTTTACTATGATAATAATTTCCTGATTAAGGCGAATTTCTATTATGTACTTCGAAACACATGTAAAGTGTTGTGTATTATCCTCCCTTGAGCCTTTTCCTGTTTTCAAGTAAGCAAACCCCAGAAGAGCGTTCAGGACCTGTTACCCTACCTTTCCGCCATGGGCACTCTCTGCAGCTTTCCTTCTCTTTTTCCCAGTCCTGTCCTTTAACTAACATGCCTAGACCTCCGCCTTTGCGTTCACCTCCCCTCCGGATGCATCCCATCCAGGAGTAGCCTGGCATGTACGCTGGTTCCCTCTTCATCACTATAGTGAATTTCCACTACACCATACACTGTGAAATTTTCAGCCTTTACTTGTTCACCAATCTCCTCCCACTTTACTCTGTTTCTACCTTCCTGCATGTTTATGAAGACTATATTATGCCGATTTTTAGAGCGCAGCTCTTAAGCGCCCGTTTCCGGCTTGAGCGGCGTCGGCGTCGGCGTGCGTAACCGCGCGGTGCATGATAGGTAAACTTGCCCGCTAAATCTAACAGAAAATTGTCCCCGCAAAAATTAGCGGAAAAAATTCCTCGCTAAATTTAGCAGAAAACTTTCCCCGCTAAATTTAGCGGAAAATTTTCCCGCTAAATTTAACAGAAAATTTCCCCGCTAAATTTAGCGGAAAAATGTCCCCGCTAAATTTAGCGGAAAACATTCTCCGCTAAATTTAGCGGAAAATGTTTCCCGCTAAATTTAGCGGAAAAATTTCCCCGCTAGATTTAGCGGAAACATTTCCCCGCCAAATTTAGCGAAAAAATTTTCCCGCCAAATTCAGCAAAAAAAAATTTCCCGCTAAATCTGGCGGAAAAGTTTCTCCGCTAAATTTAGCGGGGAATTTTTTCCGCTAAATTTAGCGGAAAATTTTCTCTAAATGGGAGGCGAGCAGGAGAGGAGGTGGGGCATAGCCCTCTTTCCGCACCTTCCCTCCTTCTCCTCAAGAGCTGCGCTCTAATTCGGCGTTACAGGGAGTTGTAAACAGCTTTCATTTTTTTTTCTCTTATTTCTACGAGGCTTCCTCCTGCTCTCCCTTTTGCTCTTGCGGTACTCACACTGATAAGCTCTCCCGACTCTGCTACAGGTACATATGGTACTGGTACATCTAGACCGGTGCCCTCCGGTCTCGGTGAGTCCCTGAAAAATCTACGACATGACATCCAATCCTATCCCCTATTGTGCTACATGTGACTCCACTGTAGTGGATGCCCAATGCAAAGGGGTCAGAGCGAGCCTCATACACCACCGTGTTTAATTCCAATACACCGTACTGAAGTCGTTGGCTCATACCTCTAACCACCCGGTTAGCTTGCACCACCCGCTGCTCTACCTGAAATGACTGTCCTTAGACCTCTGGGATAGTGCATATTTGCACCCGCACTCTCTCAGAGACTTTCTCAGCTTACGTACCCCAACCTCTATGTGTCTGCCGACGTTCTGCCTCCATCCCTTCAACACATCATTGAGTCCCGCATGCACAACTACTAGGTTATTTCCATTCATGTTACCCCAGAGCGCTCCCTGAGCTTTGGCCACAGCGTCTACGACGCATTTTCCTGACTAGGCCACGAAGTTTACCCTCCCGTCCTCTTTCATCCTGGCCAGTAGACCCCTTTAACTCTTGTTACGTTCGAGTCCCCTACCGCCAGTAACCTCTTAGCCTCCGACTACCTGTCTTCAACCCCTTTCCCTGCCCTGCGGCTAACTCCCTCGAGCTATATGGGCAACCTCACTTCGTGTCTGTCGGTTTACCACCGCGTCCTTTACTACCTCGCTGGTGAC
Source organism: Ixodes ricinus (assembly GCA_037355805.1). Lineage (NCBI taxonomy): Eukaryota > Metazoa > Arthropoda > Arachnida > Ixodida > Ixodidae > Ixodes > Ixodes ricinus. The sequence goes on along the minus strand of JAZHYW010022810.1, from coordinate 52,973 downwards.
CTTTACCACTACGGCACTGTAGGGTCGAGGAACCACTCCAGTCCCGCTGACTTCCCTCTGTTCACTAGCTCTCAGGTGAAGGAAGCCTTAACGTGAGACTGCCCTTCCTGCTACGATCGCTATCGCCTTCCTCCTCAGCTGCTCCAACCGAGCCTGGCACTATTTCTTACGCTGCCCCATTTCAGCCTTCCACACTTCCACTCCCTGAGCTCCTCCACCTGTCTCTCAAGCTCCACCCGTTTCTGTCGCCCCTCACTAAGTTCGCCTATCATGCGCTCCACCTTTCTTTCCCATTCACTGATGAACTCTTGAAACACTACATTGAGTTCCTTCCTCTTAGATGACACCTCGACCTAAGTATCCAGGACCACCCGCTTCTCTCGCTCTACTTTAAGCTGCCGCTTGGCCTCCTCATCCCTAGCTGCGCACTCCCCTTCTATCAACTTAAATCCCTCCGCAACCCATAACCCCCTAATCTCTCAAAATCTGTTTCATCTAGATGCATCCACCGCATGCACTCATCACACGACACAAGGTCATCACCCCCTTTGTAGGGTTTCCTACACCGAGACATTGCACCTATTCCTTGGGGCAGTGACACACACGCTCTCATGACGGTGGTGGTGTCACGTGCCTCGCCCCGATGATCTTCTCGGGTCGTGGAGGCCGTAACCTCCACAGTCCGCCAAGTTATCGTGAAACGGTGTATACGAGGGTGTAAGTTATTGAAATCTTTATTATATGCCAATTCCTCCTCACATCCTGCATAGTCTACTGTAGCACAAGAAACCGCGCCACTGACAAGAGCGCTCTTTCATCTGAAGAAAATATTAATTGAAAAAATCCCACAACAAGCTTACTCTTTGTTTTGTTTTGTTTTTGTTACGAAGAACATGAAAAGACATCACGGCAAGTTCTTCGAAAACAAAATGTTTCATATTTATGCGGTTGGTGAAAACTTTGAAGACGCGAACAAGGTCAAAGATGTTGAGACATCTTCGAGCGTCAGTCAACTTGGAGGCTGCAGTAAACGGCAGCAGCGGCCTAATCATCCCGATGCAAACCGGTGCACAGACGACCGGAGGGCTCCCAGGGAAGGCTGCTCGTTGAAAGGGCCCGCCATCATGTCTTTTATTTTCATTTTCGGGCAGATGTCAAGCAAACTCGACAGCAAGTTGTTGGGAGAACTTTGGCAGGGGATATTTTGGTCGCAGGGATGAAGGACAGACATTTATAGAAAAGTTGTGCCGTGAAGGCAATCTTTAGGAAGAGGGAAAGTTGCAACTTTTTGAGGCTCCTGTCCTTCCTCGACCTTGGTTATTCTTTGAATAAACAAACAGACGGTATTTTGGAATGAAGTCATAATAAATACTCAAGCTGTCGCCAATATTGTATTAATAAAGCACTAACGGGTATTAAACAAACAGAAAATGTAATACACACCAATATTCTATAACGAGTTTAGAAAATATTTAAATAAAAAACAAAGCGCAGGTTCGCTTTTTTATTAGGTAATTTATGTTGGTCAAGCTTTCAGCAGAATAATTAACGGGGTACAACAGTGCTATATAAAAAACGTGCTTTCGTTCCGTTTGTTTTTCAATTGTATCTTTAGAAAAATAACTCTTCATAAACAGTAAATGAACACTAAAAAAGCATCATTCTGAATAAAGAAAATATTTCAACACAGTATTGAACGCCGAGAATATTTTTAAAAGTTTGGGTATTCTAAGGGTATTATTTTTAAAAACAATATTCTGAGGCAATTTTAGCATTCAAATTGAATATTTTAATCGCTCATTAGTCATCCAATCAATCCTAATAAAAGTGCATTACTCAAAACGTTTTTTCTTGATAGAAGCACTAAAGCTAAAACCGAAACATGTTCATAATAAATTAAAAACGAAAACCCTCACATTTATAACGCCAATACCGGGAAATAAATGTGCTCATACAATTGAATTTGAATTTACGATTACGGTTTTTAACTGAAATCTTGCAATGAGGTTGGGGGCTCAAAGTCTATTGCGGTTAAGGGCTTCGAATGCAATACTGAGCTTCAGAAGCCTTGGGGCATGCACCGTAAACCATCTCACCAAGAAATGCTCACAGATAACAAAATATTTCGTAGCACTGCGAGTGGGGAAGTTCATAGAAATAATACTTGCATTTAAAATGAAGAAGTTTTTTTTTAATGCACGGCAACGAAAAATCTACAATAAAATCCCAACTGAGAGTAAATAAAGAAAAACTGCCCACGCCGTCTCAAACCCAGCTTCAGAAACTGTGTTTTGAGACGGTGTGTGTGTGATTGCCCTTTTTTATAATTATTCTCAGCCTTGGGTTTTTCTTGTGGAGTTAGTTCACCAGCTTGCCTGCGTTTTATCACTAAAATTTGTTTTTGAAGATTCAAGTGTTTTCTTTCTAGTTGGAGACATATAAATATTTTTAAAAGATCGACCAGGTTGTTATTACAAAGGTATAGTCACGCGAAACACCCAGTACTATTTTTAATCGGTTTAACAGCGACAGTCATTGCCTAACCAATTTCACCTATAATCCATATTCAGGTACCTAGAGCTTCTTCTGTGATGTGCACGACATGTGTGAACAGCTATTCTTTTGAGAAATCTTTACAAACTTGTATGTGCCAACAAATCATGACGGCCATTAAAAAAGTATATTCTGAAAATATCCTACGCAATTCATGCAGAACCCAGGCATTCGCGCAATCACTAAAAAAGGCCATTCCTTTTCCCAACGAGTTTTGACAGTTTTGTGTCTAGCTATAAAGTTTTCATTGTGAAAACCACTTGATGACGTCGTTTTGTGTAAGTTCCAGCGGGAGACTTTGGATTCTTAACTTTAGCTACACTCATTGGGGAACCTGTATGTTCTACGTGATCTGAAATTGGGACATGGCGAACACTGTAAGTGCTTCTAACTGGCATGGTATTGAGGTACTAGTAACGAAAATGGGCTGGTTGGTAGAAAATTATTAAAAACAAACTGCGCAAATGACACGGAAAAAGGAGTGTTGTGTTTGTGTTAAAGCGATTAGCTGTCTTAGGATCTTTAGGCGACCTTGAGGAATGTTTCTGGCCGTTTATTTGTCCCGCTAAATTTAGCGAGCGAAAATTACGTCACATGATTTAATGTCACCTGACCTATACACATATTCAGTTTCCCCGCTAGGTTTAGCAGGAAAATTGACGTCGCATGATCTCAAAACCGATTCAGTTCCCCACTAAATTTAGCATGAAAATGACGTTACATGGTTTGATATCCCGTGGCCCATACACAAATTCAGTTTCCCCGCTAAATTTAGCAACAATTGACGTCACGTGACACAATGTCACGTGGCCTATACAAATTTTTAGTTTCCCCGCTAGAATTAGCGAAAATTGACGTCACGCGACCTGAACACCTATCCAGTTTCCCCGCTACATTTAGCGGGAAAAATGACGTAACATGACTTCATGGCGTGTGACCTATACACAAACTCAGTTTCTCCGTTAGATTTACCAAGTAGATCGACGCCACTATTCCAGCACCAATTCAGTTTTCCCGCTGAATTTAGCTGAAAAAATGACACCGCATGGCTTGATGTCACGTGACCTACACAAACATTCTGTTTACCCGCTAAATTTAGCTGGAAAAATGACACGAGACAGTGTCGCGGCTCTTTTCAACGAAGTCAGCAGCCAATCGTTTAATTACACAGAGTAGGGACAAAGCTCCGAGGGATGAAATGAATTATTTTTCGTCTTTTTTTCGAGCTCACAGCGCGAGCTCTGCGATGCGCGAGAAGCAGAACGAACAGTTCGGGGCGGAACAGCCTGGAGCTTGGACGTCAACTCCCACACACAGCAAACATAGTTGGTTCTGCCCGAATTTTACAGTGATTAGCTTGTACCTTACCTTACCTAACATCTTCAGGCCACTTTGAGGTATGTTTCTGGCCCATTAGTTTTCCCGCTAAGTTTAGCCGGAAAAATGACGTCATATGGCTTGATGTCGCGTTACCTAACAACATAAGTATGCAAACTTGAAAGTATAAAACAGCGAGGACGAGGACGGGAACAGGACATCTTTGAAACATGTCCTGTTCCCGTCCACTCGTCTCGCTGTTTTATACTTTCAAGTTTGCATCCATTAACCAACACGCTCGCTTTCGATTGTAACTAATACATAAATTTAGTTTCCCCATTAGATTTAGCGGGAAAATTGACGTCACGTGACCCCAACACCAATTCAGTTTCCCGGCTACATTTAGAGGGAAAACGATGTCGCGTGGTCTCATAAAGAAGACCCAGTTGCCCCGCTAAATTTAGCGCAAAAGTTCACATCCCTTGATACGATGTCACTGTATTGAGTATGATGACATTTGTGATGCGTGTGATGATAAGGCGTTGAAAAACAGAAGAGACGATCGGTTTTCTAAATAAACGAAAGAAGAGGAAGGTGTGAAAGAGAAACAAGGATCTGAAACAAGCGGAACGAGAAGGACTCGTTGTGAAGGCGTCGAGGTAGAGCCAGGAAAGAGCGGATCAGAGCGGGCCCCAACCTCTGCCGGTGGCGGCACCAACTACGAGTGGAATATTTGAAATCGCAAAAATAAACCAGACGGGACTATAACTACCACCAGTGCAAACAACGATTTGAAGACACCCAGAACTATAAGAACCCGTGATCAGCTTGCTGACATTGAATCGGGCGGCTGGAGTCAACGCAAACTGTTTATCGATTTTTTTTTTGTATATTCCCCATAGGCAGTTGAGGCCAGCTTCGCGCAATAAAATCTCGTCACACATCATCATAGTCACGTGACTTGTACAAAATTCTGTGTCCACGCTTATATTTAGCTGGGAAAATGGCGTCATATGATACCACGTGACTTATACACAAATTTAGTTTCCTCCCCATTTCGATTTAGCGGGGAAATTGACGTCACACGATTTCAAAACTAATTCGGATTTCCCCGCTAAATGTGGCGAGAAAAATTACGCCACATGACTTGATGTTACGTGACGTCAACGTAAATTCAGTTTCCCCGCTAAATTTAGAAGGGAAATGACGTCACATTGCTTGATTTCATGTGACCTGCACACCAATTCAGTGTACCCTCCAAATTTAGCGGGAAAATTGACACATGACCTGTCGCGGCTCTCAATTGTGTCTGCAGCTAATCGCTTAATTAGACAGCAATATAGTGCGCTGTCTCCGAGATTCTTTCTCCCATTCTTTTTGCTTTTGCACTGTCCGTTTTTTTAATTTAAAAGATACAGTATTGCTCTGAAAAATGAACATCACATTACGCGAAAGACCATTCTAACAATTATAATGAAAACAAGAGAAAAGGTGAGAAGAACAATCGCGTAGTTACACTTAATATTAAAGTCATCGAAGTACTTGAAAGTAAACATCTTCGACAGAAATCTGCCTGGTTTGGGGAACAGTATGAAAAAAGAAAGAAAACTCCAAACCAAAAGTTTAGAAACAAACAGTTCCCAACGTTTCGGGGTCGACTTGACTCCTTCTTCAGGGGTGACTAAAATGGAATGGGACAGCGCAAGCTTCGACCTCTCCTTCCTCTTCTACCGAGTTGATGTTTTGTGAACGTGCCGCAGGTCCATGGACGCAATAAATAGATGGTAAGGCACCGAGGGACCTGTTAAGGTTCCCCGATGTGTTCTTGACCCCTGAAGAAGGAGTCAAGTCGACCCCGAAATGTTGGGAACTGTTTGTTTCTAAACTTTTGGTTTGAGGTTTCTTTCTTCTTTCATACATCGAAGTACTGCCAGAATATTTCCGGCCTAATTGACATTGTAATTCTTTACGTGTAATATGAAGTTCATTTCATTCATTATTTATTATGCTTCTCGATCTGCATTTCTTTTCACTTCCATCGGAAAACTGTCAGCTAAAAGTGACAGCTTACGAAATGCATTAGTGGGCAACGTATTAGCCCAATTCCCCCTATAGCTGCTATGGCGCCGGGGAAAAAAAATTGTCACACGCAACGCATCAAAAGCAGCGACTTAAAGTTGGGTTCTAATCGACCGAAAATCGATGGCAATTGTAAAAAGGGTGGTCTACCCTTATTCGTGTCTACCCCACCCCAGGATGCACACACATAAATACACATTGATGTGAACGAGCGTTCTGAGCCGTCGCGTGCAGCGCGTGTATGCTTTTAACTTTTCAAAGCTGTTTGCAGATCGAAAAATTATAGCTTTCCATGGATCAAACTCCGTTTCACGCGTTGATGCATCTCAACTACCAAGGATTCTAATATAAAACTAGACAGCGAATCGTAAAAACCCGGAATACAACACACAGCATTTTTCTTACTTGGAATTTTCCCTGAAGAGCTCTCTAGAGAGCTCTTTGAGTAAACCCGCGCCTTCAAAGGCGATAATAAATGTCATGACGACGGCAGCGAGAGCCACGTCAGTAAGTATAGAAAGCAACCAAAACAGAAACGGGAACAAGCAAGACGCGTATTACCGAAAGTAAAACCCGGACGACGGGAGAAAGGGTGAGTAAGACCTGACAACTGAGATGTGAGCCTCCTACTACATTCTTGAGACTTCATCCAAACTTCCGAACAGTCCTGCTTTTCTAAAACACCCTTTTGGAGGAATTGTCAATCCCGACAATGTGAAAATAAAGCATTTTTGATAGCCCTCTTGATTTGTCACAGGATATCCAGGGTGTCCGAAATACCAAGGCTGGATCTAAAATGGGCCGTTAAATTCGGCGCCTGCACTTAACAATATAAATGTTTCGCCAAGGGTGTATTTCACAGGTTGGCTTCACTTGCCAGGGTTGACGGCGGGAGCCGACGCAGACGACCGAGTCGAGTGGCGGGGCGTGTTTGGCGCACGTGCTTCTACATGACGTTACCTCCTCATCGAGACTACTCGCGACGACCGTGGTCTATTGAAATGAACATAGCATTTTTGTAATGTACCTTTGGTTTAAAAATGAATGCCGAGAATAAGAGCAAATCTTTCGGTAACAAGGAAATGAGAAAACACGGTTGCATAGAGATGGTGCTATTGCTGCTACGGATTTCGTTTGCCTGTCGTCTCCTTTCTTTCGCTAGTCAGCCACATCTTCCGACGCTGCTCCTGACGCCAGCAATACGTGCGCCAAAAAACGACTCACCACTCGACCCGGTCGTCTCCGTCGCCATCCGCCGTTAACCCTAGCAAAGTTTTTGGTCTTTCTTTTTTTTTTTCTTTACAGAAAAGGAGATACGTATTTTAATTTTACAAGGTAAAACCCACCTGTACAATACACGTTTGACAAAAAGTTTAAATTGCTAGTGCAGGCGCCGATTTTTACGGCCCATTTTAGATCCAGCATCAGTATTATAGGCACTCTATACTTGTTCCCTTTTTAGTAGCGCAGCTCTTAGGCGCCCGTTTCCGGCTGGAGCGGCGTCACCGTCGCCGTCGGCGTAACCGCGCGTTTCATTATGTGACGTTTCCCATAATGACGTCGCGTGTGACGTCACGAGGGTCACGAGTGACGTCGTGTGTGACGTCACCTACGTGACATCACACGGTGCCTAAATTTAGCGGGAAAAAATTCCCCGCTAAATTTAACAGAAACTTTTCCCGCAAAATTTAGTTGAAAAAATTTCCCCGCTAAATTTAACAGAAAGTTTTCCACGCTAAATTTAGCGGAAAAGTTTCCCCGTTATATTTAGTGGAAAATATTTCACGCTAGCGGAGCAATATTCCCGCAAACTTTAGCAGGTCAAATTCACCGCTTATTTTAGCGGAAAATTTTCGCCGCTAAATTTAGCGGAAAAAATTTACCGCTCAATTTAACGGAAAAATTTCCCCTCTAAATTTCCCGGAAAAAATGTCCCCGCTAAAGTTAGTGGAAAACTTTTCCCGCAAATTCTTGGGGAAAACTTCCCCGCTAGATTAGAGGAAACTTTTCAACGCTAAATTTAGCGAAAAATCTCCCCGTTAAATTTAGTGGAAAATATTCCCCGCAAAATTTGGCAGAAAACATTCCCTGCTAAATTTATCGGAAAAGATTCTCCGCCAAATTAAGCGGTGAATTTGTTCTGCTAAAATTCCCCGCTAAATCTAGCGGAAAGATTTCCCTGCTAAGTTTAGCGGGGAATTTGTTTCCCTATATTTAGAGGAAAATTTTGCGAAAATTTCCCGCTAAATGGGAGGGGAAAAGGAGAGGAGGACGGGAGGGGAGGAGGGGCATAGCGTCCCCCTCCTCCTCCTCCTCAAGAGCTGCGCTCTAATTCAGCGTTACAGAGAATAGTAACCGTCTTTCATTTTTTATATACGAGGATCTGAAACTCATCTAAATAGAGAATCTATTCGCGTGCTCCTCTGTGCTCGAGTGTGTGCGTGGAGGGGCCAGTAGCACACGCCTAAAGGCCGGTTCAGACACTTGCGTTTGAGTGCGTTTGACTACGTTGCGGCGAGAACCAAAAGCGAGTCACCGGCACATCTGTGCTTCGTATGAAGCGTGGAATCCAATTCGAGGAATCATCTTGGCACGCGATATAAGCAGCAGGGCTGTCCTGGTGTCTCGCTGCCGCAACGCAGTCAAACGCAGTCAAACGCAACTGTGTGAACCGGGCTTAAGTCTGCAAATCTCAGTGCATGCACGCGCGCGTTTATCACGTGCGTTCAAGCGTGCGTGACCTAGTGCTTGGGCGTGTGCTAGCGTAAGAAAATGAAACGGTTAGTCAATGAGGCACATGGCTACAGCAAAAATACAGTCTTCCAGCAAGCCATGCTTTGTGCCACTTGTGTAAAACTAGGTTTCCTCAAGCCACACTTCACGCTGAGCTATTTCAAAATTGCACTTACATTTGCACGAAGAATACGATGGCGAACATTTCTCTCCTAGACAGCAAGACAACGGCTTTGCCGGGGCACAATTCAGTGCGCTTAGCAGGCATGGACTAAGACAAACACCTCCAGGAGCGATCGAGGCGCCTAGCTCACTTCCATCCCCGATTGGGTCTCCATCAGCGTGTCTCTCGCTAGGTTGTCGCAATCGGGTGACCGCATTCGCATTAGGCCAGCGGCAAAGTTTGGCTGGTTGCACACGATGTCGCGCCAGGTGCGTGGGTTCCCAGATTCGTGTCTCGATGCGAGGGTTAGTTGTCTGATTGTCATCGATCACTGTGACCGAGGTCAGATGGGAGGCCCGGCGCATTCGGTCTAGTGTATACCTTTAAACTAGGCGCCTCATTTGTTTTCTCTTTTTTTTATGTTGAAGAGTTTATTTAACATCCAGAAAGGATACTGGTGTTCTGTCTTTAAGATGGATCAAGCGGTTTCATCATTCTTGGTAATTTGAGTCGGTGAATACTTGGGACGTCGGAAAAACGTTTAGGAGATCCAGTAGGAAAGAGGATTCCGAGAGCCTTGCCAAGAGGACGTATGGAAGATTGGTTAGTGGTTTCTTCGTTTTATTCTTCTCGATCGACATTACTGCAAACAGTTGGCGAGGCACAACTACCACAGATATCTTACCTTAAACCTCAAGTATATTGATGCTGAGCGCGCCTTGCGGAAATGCAGCGACTTTTTGTCAGTCTTTACAATAATGATAATACCTACATCCTCGCTCTGTAGCCCCAATGATATCTTCCATGTCCTCATTCTCAAAATCATGCACGGATTCCAAAAGTAGCCTGCAGTGGCAGCGTCAGAGGTCCATAAGAGCAGGTTTTCCTGTGGACCTACTTCGTTCCACGCTTGAGATATTCAATCTCAGGCCACAACTTCCGCAAACTGTTTACAAAAAAAATAAAAAAAGGTCGTTATGTTGTGATTTTTTCCATGCCCAATTCCGAGCACCGTTTAAGATCTATCGCCTCCACGTTTACCACGAGTGTGATTTTGTTTTCCTGTCGTATCCGCCTTAAGCAGGTGTGTAAACAGGGAAATGAGAGCGACAATCCCAGAGGGGTCAATGTGAAACATGCCACAAAGTTCGTAGAGTGCGAAGGAGGAAAGGTTTATTCAATTCCACTAAGCTGCAACTGTCAGTACATAGGACAGACTGGGAGATGCGTTAAACATCGACTCAGAGAACACAATTCGGAAGCATCAAAGGCTTAAAATGAGTCCTTTCGCACAATCGTCGTTTAGAGCCGCACGTTTCATGACTGAACTCCTTATTTCTCTGATACAAGAATAGTGGGCGGGCACAACAACAGATTGGGGAGGGAAATCATTGAATCATTTTTCATGGGGACTGTCAACAATATTATTTTTGCACCCTCATTATACCTGACAAAGACAGAGGTGGAATTCCTAACACCAGAGATGACTACATTACTGGTATCTCGTCGTGACGCTATTGCTTTTTAAACTTTTAAATGTGTAGTAAAGTTTAATAATAATAATGATAATAATAATACATTTATTGTATGGAGCACAGCAATGTTTGCGTGACGGGCGCATCAAAGCCAAAACAAGGCTTGTGGGATGCTACCCTAAAATTAATACTTTAAACATTGCTACCCGGTATACACAAAGCAAATAAGACAAATTGACATACACACGTCCTTAGAATGTCCCAAGGTCATAGTCAGCAATTGGGTGCATGCAACACACAGAATCACACCTCCAAATACTGATGCAAGTACATAGATAAGGTTTAAAGAACTTAATATAAAAATAGCGATAATCACAAAGACCAAAATGTCGCGCCTGATGAGGAAAAAAAAAGATAGGCGAAAAACGAAATTGCAGTACACGGCGTTTCCTTTCCTTCGCCATATTTTTCCTTTCCCCCTTCGAAAACGTTGAAACTTTCGGGGCGCGGTATTATACTTTGTGTCATTCTATGTTTGTGCTAAATGAATTAAGTTATGTTTCCGTACCCATCCTCGATGTTTTATCCTTTTATGTATCCGTGTCCTCTTTAGTATCACCTAAGAAGACCACACGTCAAATTTTACGACATACTTCTGTCTAAAATTTTCTTAAACGGTCCGGCAAACTTTGGAACTGGCCAAGTTGCCGATATCACCTGACTCGTGAAGGCGAATTGAGGCGCAATCAATAGCGCAGTCAAGGATATGGTGTTGGCCTAGCCAACATTCCGCTAAACGTCGTCCACATTCCTACTTTTCGCTTAGTTCTATTTCTCCGGACAACCGTAACAGGTGACGTCAGCGGCGTCTCCTCTAGGCGCTGAGCGTTGTCCACCTGATTCTCGTAACGCGCCTGCGCAGCGCGCTTCCCAGCCTCGAGAGCCGTCCGGTCATCCCGCCGTATATAATAATTGTCTCTGGGAGTTCCATTCACACTACGTGCACAGACTGATGCCGTAGTTGTGCAGACGTCGTCGGATATCGCAGACAACAAAACGTATTGAAGACTGCGGTGCAGATGATATTTGCGCCTTGCACACGCCCGCCACAGTGGTATCCCGCCCCAATCTCGCCCGTCGTCGCGTAGAGAATCACGTGAACGTTCGTACCACGTGGTAGCCATGTTTTGGATGGATGGACAGATGCTAACGGCTGTACCTTTTATACAATGCGGTAGCTTGCGCCACCTAGCCTAGAAACTAAAAACCCAAAGTATGATTCCTTCCTTCGCCCATCTAAACCTATTTCCTTCAACTATACAGTTTTGTAGCTATTACCAGGCAGTGTGGAATATCTCCAGGATGAACTTTGGTAATCGGGCAAAAAAAGCCTAAAGACATCCAAATAGGCGAGGGAGTCGCCTATTTTCTTCTCGTCAAGCCTAGTCGGCGTTAGCCCAACGGCCGGCCCACTCGGAGACGGCTAAGACTTTGGATTAAAACTTTGGATGAGGCTAGTTAGTTTTCTGTGATCTGGAAGACTGAAAAGCGCTAAAACACTGAAAAAGAAGAGACACATAAAACACGGACTGGCGCTAACTTTCAACCGACTTAATCGTGGCAATAAACCCGGCACACATGCGTGAACACTCTTGCCTATCTTGCCAACCCCCCGTGATAAAAGCGACCCATAAACACAAACAATAGATGACAGTGATTCAAACATTCGTATCAGCTCAACGTACCTACGCAAAACCATCTAGAAAAGAAACTTCCTCGTCATTAAGTAAAATCGAAGGGGTGTCGAATCAATTGTCACCCGAGCACTCAATAAAATACACTTCACGGGTCTATTTTCCTATCAGTCTCGTTATTCGCTCCTTTAATAAATGTGGTTAATTATAAAAAGGGATCCCGCCCGCACTGCATGCAGTGCACCGCAAGTTGTCCCCCCGATTTGTTACGAACCGCTAGAGAATGTTCATGTGCCCTTTCATTAAAACACCGCCCAGTCTGTCCAATCTAGACGCGCCCGCATGTTATACTTCGTCTCATCCTACGATGGACTAAAGGGAAACGCTACGTACAGCGACGTCCAATCACGAGTCACTTAGAAATTGCATGGTATTGCGCTTCGATGCGCCTATCGGTGCCCGCGTCTCGGATCACTGATGGGGTGGGCGGACAGTGGTTCGAATCTAATGGCACTAAGTGACTCATTAACTTTACAGTGCAAATAAAGCCAAGACATACAAGCTATTTGCCCTGACGAAGCAATAAACATGATGCAGCGCTTTTTTATTCAGAGCATTATTCGTCCACCCCTGATCAGTGTTAAGCATGTCATAGTTTAGCGTGGAACGCGATTGGACCCAGTGGACCGTGGCTTTGGCCTTTAGTCCATCGTTAGGATGAGACAAAGTATAGTGGAATCCTGTAAACAACATTAGAAGCACAAGCTGTGTACTGAGTGAGGTGCTTCTTCGAGCATTGAACACGTTTCTGTCTAATCATCATAGGAAAAACGTTTGCTAGTTCTTGTCATCCTATACTGACTGGAAAGAAACGTGTTCAATGCTCGAAGAAGCACGTCACTCAGTACACAGCTCGTGCTTCTAATGTTGTTTACAAGATTCCGCTAACGTGTGGGCGCGTGTACATTGGACAGACTGGGCGGTGTTTTATTGAAAGAGCGCGTGAATTTCGTCCACACAGTAAACTTCAAAACACCTATATAAGTGTTTTGAACCCCTATACTTTTTTTCCGAACCACAGCCTCGGCTGTCACGCAAAATTATTAACTATCCCCAACTCGCCTGCACACTCCCTGTCTTTTTGTTAGACCATACCTGTTCACATAAAAATGTCCCCTGCTTCATCACAATATGGTGTGAGCAACTCACATCCGAGCGATCTGTTACTGCCGATTCTAGTTGCGGTGCCACACCATCCCGACATTATTCGCATGCCTTGCACATAGTTCTTTTCTGCAGTAGTGGTATTTGGCTCGTCTGACAGCACTTGTAACTTTCAGTAGTCATGTCTCTAAGTTTTGGGTCCTATAGCCCCTTTAGAAAAAAATTAAAGACGCTTACAATCCCCTGTAACGCCGAATTAGAGCGCAGCTCTTGAGGAGGAGGAGGGGAAGGTACGGAGATGTGGCTATGCCTTTCCTCCTCGCCTCCCGTTTAGGGGAAAATCTTCCAGCTAAATTTAGCGGAAAATTTTTTTCCGCTAAAGTTGGCGGGAAATTTTTTCCGCTAAAGTTGGCGGGAATTTTTTTTTTGCCTAAATTTAGCGGGGAAAATTTTCCGCTAAAAATGGCGGGGAAATTTTTCCGCTAAGTTTGGCGGGGAATTTTTTCCCACAAATGTAGATGAAAATTTTCCGCTAAAAATAGCGGGGAAAATTTTCTGCTGAATTTAGGGGTAAAATTTTCCGCTAAATTTACGGGGGGAAAATTTTCCGCTAAATTTAGCAGGAAATTTACCCATAATGCACCGCGCGTTTACGCCGACGGTGACGGCGACGCCGACGCAGCTCAAGCAGGAAAAGGGCGCCTAAGAGCTGCGCTCTAAAAAAGGGGGCTGTTGAACCCAGAACTTTGTGACTTGCTTACTAAAAGTCGGATGTACTATCAGACGACTCAGATGCCACTATTCCAAAAAAGAACTTTTTTCAAAACATGAGAATTACGTCGTCAGGTATGGAAACGCTCGTGGAATCAGTGGTAGCAGGTGTCCTTTTTTTAATCTTGCTACGAGTAAGCAATTTTGCTACGAGTAACCTTATAGCTCTACCAAAAACAAAAATTGGGCCATTCATGATGGAGAGATTAAAGATATATATATATATATATATATATATATATATAGAACATAAACCACCAGAAATAAGCAAAATGACAAAAGAAATATCCCCAAGAAACCCGTGCCTGGAAGAAAAAAACAATTACCCACCAGACAACTCTCAACACAGGTGAAGTTAGATGGAAAACCGCTAACCTGGCAACAATGTTCGTGATACACAATCAGTGTACTACTTCATGAACATGACAGCAGGAGGCTTCAGCTTCGTTATATTAAGTCTGAAAAACAACTTTTCAAAGGTGGATGCTCTATTGAGGCACCCTTTAGCATACTTGATAATGAACATCCAGAACACTGCCATCCGAGCTGCTAGGCCTTCGGTGATGTTAATCGCTCCAAAGGGTTTCGTTTACACTCCATGGACGAAAAGGTGTTTAGAAACTTCTTGTCCGTCTCCATGGAACCCAACACAAGGCAGGCCGCATGGAGAACTCGTTTTTACACTGTAGCACGAGCAGGAAGCGGTCATAAATAACAAGAACAGGTACCGGAACGTCAGAAATTCAATGCCGTTTTGACATTTGACTAACTACAATTCGAAGTTCCTCAAAATATGCCGTTCAGAAAACGAAACATGATTTATAAGCTAATGCTTTAGTAGATTTCACTTCATCATGCATGAGTGGTTTTGAATTTTAACTGCGAGAAGTAGTCTAAATATGGACAACTTGCCTGAATTCAAATGCAATATTACTTCACTAAGTCATTTGAAACAAAGTTTCGTACTTATACGAAGGCGACCTGGATTTTAATGTGTGTAGAACCATGTAGAACTAGAACTTAGGCACAAGTGAAATGGAAACAAATATGTGCCGGGTGTCTCTGAGAAAAACTATGCCCTTTCTTCGCTACAGCAAGCAAACTTCTCATTGCCAAACGCTCCACCGCCGCCGAAATGTAGCGCTCGCTGTTTGGACCAGTTGTCAAAGTGTTAGAGCTTGGCGTTATCTACTAATCCAAAAGGCTTAAGTGATTTTCATATATATTTACAATGAGAAAATAGGGCCCGTTTCCTGTAGCCAATCATTATACATTCGCATGGTGAGACTTAATCAGACTTCATTGAACATTTTTGCTCGTTTAGCATTTTTAGTGACGCACATTATTTATTTATTTATTCATTTATTCAGGTTACCACGCAGCGCCTCAAACGCATTATTGCAAAAAAAGAGGGGGGAGGCATATACGTGTTAATAAATTTAAAAGTGTTAGCGTTTAGGAGGCGCTGCTTTGACTGGCTCTAAAAGTAGTGGGGGGGGGGGGGGGGTTCACGTTGAGATACGGCCGCCAAGAGCGATACACTCGTGCTTCGTACACTTTGCGAGGCAACCAATTCAACGAGTGGCTCGGGATGCGGCATACGAACTACGAATGTCCCAGCAACTTGAAGTCGTATTTCGACGTAGCGTAGTTAATTGTTACTGTTTTCCCCTCATTCAAATATTTTAGGTTTAAACCGTAAACATTAACACCAGCACAACCTCGTTACTGAAACGTGAACGAGTTCTTCCTGACGTCAATGGGAATCACTGACTGATATATCGCATATGAAGGCACCCAATTTACCAAGCGAAGTCCATAATTTCTAAATTCCTAGTATAAGACTGCCAGTTCCGATATTCGCCCACCACGAAAAGAAATATGTCTGTAGCCAACATTCTATTGCGGCTCCGATTACAACTGACGTACATAACGGTGTCTCAAATAGCGGTCAGGCTCTTTAAATCGACCTCAGAAATTGGTTTCTCTAGCATCGCTTCGATTTTGTGCAGCGTTGCCCACAGGTGGTGCAATTTTTCTTTCAAATTTGCAAAGAGCGAACTTACCTGAGGAAAAAGTTAAAAAAAGACAAAGGCTTAACTCCTATAGAAATGCAGCGAAGCCACCGGTCTTCAAACAATAGAGCACCGTGTGGCACGGGAGACAAGAGGTGGCGCAAGCGGTCGCGACCCCAACTGCCGCCAACGAACGAGCATACGGCGTCGAG
This sequence comes from Ixodes ricinus, assembly GCA_037355805.1. NCBI lineage: Eukaryota > Metazoa > Arthropoda > Arachnida > Ixodida > Ixodidae > Ixodes > Ixodes ricinus. Next base: position 36,797 of record JAZHYW010022810.1, on the reverse strand, counting down.
AGCCGGCGTCAAATAGCAGGCGAGCTTTTCGACTCATAAGCGGTGCGTGTTCCGCAGGCGGCGACACTCACAGAACAGAAAACAGGCGCGGTAACAACAAGGAATTGCAAAGCAGGTGACATAAGTCCCTCCCCCCCCCCCCCCACAAACAAATAAAAACAAAAACAGTCAGAATAACCCGACAAACAATTTTGTAATCGGTTACGTGCCCATTTAATGTGTTTTATTAGTAAGGATGACAAAATCATGCAATGGCGACTGATTTCGAAAAGGCTCTCACCGCTTTTGAGTCGAAAATATCGTCTGCTATTTGACGCTCCCTCTCGGCGCCGTGTATGCTCGTTCGTTGGCGGATGTTGGCGTCGCGACCGCTTGCGCCATCTCTTGTCTCACCTGCCAAACGGCGCCCTATTGTTTCAAGACCGGTGGCTTCGCTGCGTTTCCATAAAAGTTAAGCCATTTTTTTTTTCTTTTTCCTCATGTAAGTTCGCTTTTTGCAAATTTGAGAGAAAAAAAGGCACCACCTGTGGGAAACACTACACAAAATCGTAGCGCGGTAGGTTGGGAAACCTATTTTTGCCATTAATTTAAAGAGCCTGGTCGGTATTTGAGACACCCTGTAGATCGGAAGTTCTGATATTGCACCTATTAACATTTCCAAGTCATATAATTGCACTCGAAACTCGGAAGAAAAAAACGAAGAACTTACGTTGACTGACATACGACGCAATTCTACACTTGTATACGCCCGTTCGACTGTCATGTCATGTCTTCTTGTTGAGAGAAATGGCGGCGCGGTCGAAATGGCGCGTGCGTCGGCTCGAGCGGCGGGAATTTAAGACGCCCTGTCGAACGGACGTGTTATATTCTCCGAAGATGTTCAGCATGGAGAAGAGACTGTTACGCAAGCAGGTTGGCACGACCCCCGACGAGGAGATGGATATCGCTGGGCCGGCGAGAACCCAAATCCAGAGCAAGGGCAATGCTGAAGCGAGTAAGTCGAGCGTAAATACGCATGGTCAAGAAGGAGCGGACATTGAGGACGCCGTAGCGGAACTGAGGACTGCTCTGGGTAACACCCCAAGGGCCGTTTTAATCGCACTGCTCAAGAAATTGTTGGAGGAAGAGGACAAAAAACAAGGGAAGAAACCCAAGAAAAAAAATGGCAAGAACAAAAGCTCGGGCCCGACCGGGGACACTCCGGCGAACGGCGGGAATCGTCAAAGCCCCATAGACTTTATTCCCGGGAAGAAGATGGAAGCTTATAGAACGCTGGACAAGGAGAGGAACGTCGATCGAGCCACCGGGAGTGGCTTAGATGACAGTTCTACACCTACTTCGGAAGCGACGGAGGCGAAAACAAGAGCCGGCCAGGCAGCTCCGATCACCTGCAGGGACCGGCAGTTGGACGAAGCGCCGAGGAGCGATAAAAGCAGCAACGACTTATTTGCATGCCATCAAGTAACGTACAAGAAAGCGTCGAAGAGGCCGCGGGTAGACACTGAGACGAAGCACCAGCAAAAAGCCAAGCAGCAACTCAAAAGATATGTGGAATTGAAGGTTCGACCGGCCAAGAAGATGTCTCTCAAACCCCACATTCAATCTGTCAAAGCTCAGTGTGACGCCTTATTGCCGCATGGAAATCAAGCCGTTATCACTTTTCACCACATCGAAAAAGCTTAACGTCATTTCGGTCCGGACAGACTCGGAAGACTTAGCCAGACAGATCCTGGGGATCAAGGCGATCAAAATTAATGACCACGAAGGAATTGACGTGCAAGTCTTCCGCACGTACGGGAGCAACTACACAAAAGGGATAATCTACGACATCTATCCCAAAAATCAAGACGAGAACGACAACGTTTTGAACACTGAACTAGTTTCTGAGAAGATCAACATTGTGGCGGCGCATCGGTTGGGAAAAACCAACACTGCGGTCATTACTTTTGATGGCAACACGCTTCCCAGGTCGATTTTCTACGGAAATTTCTACAAAAGGATCTATCCACACAGACCCAGAGCTGTGGTATGCGACAATTGCCAGAAGATAGGCCATAAAGCCGACATCTGCTACAACCCAGAGGTAGGTAGAAGGTGGAGAAGAAGGCACGAAGAAGACATCGCGGACCAGCAAGCGGGCCACAAGGAGTGTGAAGAAGTGAGCCTATTTTGCCAGGAGTGCAGGAAGACAGGTCACATGACCAGCAGCAAGGCAGGCCCGACCAAGGTTGCGGCAAACAAGAAGATGCGTGAGGATCAAGCAAGATACAGACTTCAAAACAAAGCCAGCCAGAACACACAAGCACGGGACGAGGAACGGGCCACCAAGGTCCCAGTACCGCCTAGCGAAAGGGTTTGGGCAGACAAGGTTGCACAAGGCCAAGTGCCAAAGCCGTCCGAGAGCAGCGGAGCATACGGCGGCGAGTGCAAATGTGGTCGCATAGAGGCGAAACTAGACAAGATGATCATGCAGTGGGAGAACTTCATGACAACGCACAAGTCCTTTTTCCCTGCAGAATCATGCTAAGAGTTCTGCAGTGGAATTGCCAGGGGCTGCGCAAGAGGGCGGCGGAGCTCAGGGCTCGACTTCTCGACGTACCATTCGGAACGCCCAGATATCCTACTCCTGCAGGAAACTAACACGACAGAGATTGCATTACCAGGGTTCGAGGCGTATTCGTGCCCATCCATCACTAACAAAAGGTTTGGGAAGGATCCCACAGGCAGAGCAATGATCTATGTGAGCACAGCCTTACCACGCTGCCAAATCGACACCACACAGTTTTGCACCGACGACCAAGAAGTTGTTGCCATCAAGATTTCCCGGCAACAGAAGTATATAACGATGGCTTCTGTCTACTATAGACCGCTGGCCTCGAAGAAGCAACGCCAACTAAAAATGGTTGGATCGATCACCTGCACGATATGTACCTAGAAACCATAAAGTGCATAGGAGATTTTAACCTACATCATCAATGGGGGTACCACTAAGAGCAATGGAGTAGAAGATCTGATTGAGGAGATGACGACATATCAGCTACACCTGGCCAACTCGAAAGGAGCAAATACGAGAATTGGCACAACAGGACAGAAGGACACCACACCGGACCTCACGTGGGTGGACAACCCATACCCACAATACCAGAAATGGAAATGCCTCGAAGACAGCTGGGGAAGCGACCATCTCCCGATCGTTTTCGAATTTTCGGTCAAGAGGAAGCCTGAAGGAGAGAAGAAGAAAAGACAGACAAGAACGATACATTGGGACAAATACCGAGAAAAGCTGGAAGAGTCTGACCTGGAGGATGCCCCCTTCGAGGCCCGGCTAAGGAAGGCGATCGAGGCGGCGACCATCTGCAGCAATGTGGACGAGGACGCCCCCACCCCAGACTTGCACCTCCTAAAGCTCTGGGCAAAACGACTGCAGGCCGTACAAAAGTATAGGAAAGGGACGAGAACACCGGAAAACAGAAGGAACATCACCCGAGCGACGGTAGAAGCAAAGGTGTACGCAGAAAAGCTGGGAATGAGGAGGTGGCTCGACCACTGTACTTCACTCTCAGAAAAGACCTCAATAGAACGTTTGTGGGCGACGAGCCGAGCGATGCTGGGCATAAAGAAGACGACCAGAGTGACGCAGTCCTTAGCACTAAAGATGGACAAGCCCGAGAAGGAACTGGCGGAAGTGGCGGGAGAGCTCTTTTTCCCGCAGCCTCTACAGGACGCCGCAGATGGGTTTAAACCATACATGATTGAGATGCTTGCCCCAGACCCAGGAATGGACAGCCCGTTCACGCCAGGGGAACTGGAAGCAGCGCTTTATGCCGGAAAGGCCCATACAGCACCGGGGCCAGACAAAGTTACAATGACTAAGTTAAGGAATCTGCCAGATCAGTCAAAAGAGGAATATCTGAAAGAAATCAACAACGTTTGGGCGACAGGAAGCTGCCGGAAGAATGGAAACGTTCCAGCGTGGTACCCATTCCGAAACCAGGAAAAGACAAGGGATCCATCATCAACTATCGCCCCATATCCTTGACATCTTGCACATGCAAGGTAATGAAAAGGATGGTTCTGAAGCGGATCGAGTGGTTCCTTGAAACAACAGGAGGTTTTCACGCTGCGCAGACGGGCTTTAGGCCGGGGCTCGGAACACAGGAAAGCCTCATGCTCATTTCGAAGGATATTATCAAGAAAAGGAAAAGGATGATCAGAACGATCGTCGCTATTGACGTAAAAAGAGCCTTCGACTCGGTACCGCATGCCGCAGTCATAGGCGAAGCTCAATCACTGGGAATCTCCGGGAGACCCTTAAACTTCATTCGAAGCTTTCTCGAGGGCCGCACATACTCGCTGCGCTGCGGACGAGAGCAAGGTGGGAGGAGGACGAACAGAATTGGTGTCCCACAGGGCTCTGTGATTTCACCAATGTTATTTAACATTGTGATGGCAGCCTTACCGCACCAACTTGAACAGATCGAAGGACTGGGTCTAACGGTTTACGCCGATGATGTGACCATTTGGACGCAGACCGGAGAACTGTACCAACAACAAGAAACGCTACAAGCAGGCTTGGACGTCATCGAGAATCACCTGCGGAAGGTGGGACTCAGTGCGACACCGGAGAAGACCAAGTATAGCCCCTTTTAAGGAGAGGTCAGAAAAGATTGGAGAGAAGATGACCCTGGTGCTGGCTGGGAAAAGGATTCTCCCGTCTCGAGAGGTCAAAGTGCTTGGTCTGGTCTTCGAGGAGACTGGTGCAGGGGACATCTGGCTTCGACAAACAAGCAGACGTTGCCACTCGGCGCTGGGAGTCATCCGCAGACTATGCAGCGTTAGAGGGGGAGCGACTCTAGAGGTGGCCAAGAACATGGTCAAGGCACTCGTGACATCGCGGGTTTGCTATGGCGCGAGACACTACAATCTAACCAAAGTTCAGTGGGAAAGACTCGAGACACTCAATAGGCATGCGATGAGAGTGATTACGGGCCTACCCTTTTTTACTAAAAAGATAGAATTAGAGAAATGGGCGCAGCTCAACACCTTACAGGACACGGTCCAGGCCAGAGTCGTGGCGCACGAAGAAAGACTTCAACACACAAAGCAAGGAAGACAGATCCTGGGGCTGCTAGGCAACAACCTAGAAGACCTACCAAACCTGCCGGAATGGCTTCCGCCGTGGGAAGACATGGCAGACATCACCGAAAGGAGGCCTCTAGAGACAAGAAAGGGGACGAAAAAGGAACGAGCGGATCGCCAAGGCACACCGGAAGATGGTGGAGCACTGGACCGACCCGAGCGAGATCCTGGCAGTATACACAGACCACGCAAGAGATGACACACCGACGCCCGCTGGGGCAGCGGCGTTTCTCGCCTACACTGCGGGGGTCACGGAATGCTGCCAACTACCCGCAAGAACCACGATCAAGGGAGGAGAGCTCGAAGCCATCCTCCTGGTTTTGAACCTCTTCGCGCATCAACGGCAAGACCTACGCCCGAGGGAACTCAGGCTCTTCACAGACTCCAAGGAGGCAGTACGAGTGTGTAAGAAAGCCTCCAGCGCAAGCAGGAAGGTCAAGAAAATTAAGAAAATGGCAGCCGAACTACGTCAACTTGGCACCACCATCAAGATAGGTTGGATCCCGGGCCATGCAGGGATCCCCGGCAATGAAAAGGTGCATCAACTCGCTCGCGCGGCGCTCGTTTCTTTCCGCGAGCGAGGGGGAGCACCCACATCCTCACAACCACACGACCACGGATACGCCGCACCCGGTAATGGGAAGACGTTATGTGATGACGAAGAATATGATCCCGACGAGAAGAAGGTCCTAATCAAGGAGAGGTACAGAACAAGATTGTTGGAAAGCCTGCCCCAGACGCCCGACCTTCTACCGAGAAGGATCGGAAGAAGGGACAAGGTCCTCCTCACCCGCATCATGGCAGGCGCCACCCGCTCTCCGGCACGCATGGCCGCATGGAGCAAAGGAAGACGCTCCAGCACGTGCAACAAATGCACGAACAACATAAAAGGAGGCATGACTCATCTCTTATGGGAATGCCCCTACTATCAACAAATTCGGACCAAGTTCAAACCCATATATGCCCAGAACCTGGATGACTGGGTTCACCCAAAGAAGTCATCAGACAAAGAAAACGGCCAGCTTAGTCTCCTAAACTTCGTGCTAGAAGCGAAGCTGGACGTGTATGTATAGATTCTTTCCTCCCCCATCCTCTTCCCTAGTGCCACATGCCCAGACGAAGATGTCACTCCGCGTATTCCCTCACCTTCACCTTGTATTTGTGGCAATAAAAACGCCTTTTGAATCTCAATCTTCTTGTTGATAGGGATAGCGATGGAGTGTCTGCGCTGTTTAGGGTTCCAAACCGAAACTATGCAAAATGGTAGTCATTTCTAATTTTGTGCATAATCTCCCTTTTTTTCTGGTTGGATTAGCCGATTAGCATGCACCCCCTCTCCCCACATTCCCAAAAACATGTCTTATACGCAGAGCCCACTACGACACCGTCCTGTTATTTCAACGGTCTGTCCCGGCAAACTTTAAAAAAGGGGACGAATTTCAGGCAGAAACAACTCTTCCTCCGTAATAGGTGTACTCTTTCTTTAACATCTTTCCGAAGCTGCCAAAAGATGTAACAACATGTCTCTTACACGCCCACTTCGCGTATCAGAAACATTACACCTATTGTTTAAAAAAATAGTGCTTTGAAATGTGTATTTAGTATGAAACACCTTCTGACCACCATTATAGGTGCTTTGAAGTTTACTGTGTAGTGGTCGTAACAAATCGGGGGGACACCTTAGAGTACACAGCATTCATTGCGGGTGTGATCCCCTTTTAGAATTCACCAATTTTATTAAAAGAGCGAATGACAAGACTGCAAGAGAAATAGTTGAAGCGTATTTTATAAACTCATCTGCTGCTAACTGCGTCAGCACGCCTTCGATTTTACTAAATGACGAGGAAGTTTCTTTTTCATGTGGTCTTGTGTAGACACGTTTAACTGATACGAATGTTTGAAGCATTGTCATCTGTTTGTGTTTTATCACTTATATAGCAGGGTTTGGCAAGATAGGCAGGAGTGTTCACACATGTGTTCTAAGTTCATTGCTTCACTTAAATCGGTTCAAAGTTAGCGGCAGTCCGTGTTGTATGTGTCCCTTTGTCGTCCGTGTTTTTTGCACTTTCAGGTCACCCAGATCACATTGAGGCTTTTGGTCAGAGCCACGCGGGAGGGTGTCCCGATTTCCCTCTTTCCCGCCTGTCCCCAATTATGTTGTTAGTTGAACATCATTCAGTTCTCTCTAGATAATGTCCAGCGGTCTTCCAATGTCCTCTTTGTTATTAAAGTGCACTTATCATCCATTCTTCCATTCTAGTCTGCCAACCCTAGCGCTCCTGCCAAATCCGTCGTCCCTCCGGGAGGTTGATAGCAAACCCTGTGCACCTCAACACCAGATGCTCTATTAGTTCGTCTTCCCCTTGGCATATGAGACACCGCGTATTCATTTCATCATACTTTGTCCTCTATGTCCAAGTTCTCAGTACTCCTGTTCTAGCCTCAAATAACAACGAGCTCCCCCGTGAATTATCACATCATTGTTTCTTATTTAGTTCCTGCTTTCGTCAACTATGCACAGTTAAAGCTGATTTTCCCCGCATTATTTTTATTTATTTAGAAATACTACCAGTTTCCATCGGAAACTTTGGTAGGGTGGTTACAAGGTAAAATGCAATTTACATAGTTTATAGTGCAATGTTGAAAAGAAAAACAAACAAAGACAGTGAGGAGGGTGGGGCTACTTAGTGGAGACTCATGAGGATCTTAATACGATGGATTACACTTGTGAATGGGGGAAATAACATTAGACCACTATAATAGGATGAATCGATGGGAACAAGTAGAATACACATCATATGAGGTGATTGCCCAGAGCAGTTGAGAATGATTCTATAGATGTGGAGTGAACAATGGCGTCAGGTAAACTATTCCACTCAGACACTACTCGCGGAAAGAATGAGTATTTGAAGTTGTTGTTACTCTGATATTCTGTGAGTAGCCCTCCATGATTCCTTCTCGTAGCTCTGGAAATATGCGAAGTAACATATTTCATTTTGTCTATAAGGGTTCGGTCATTTAATATTTGAAACAGGAACCTTAGTCTTGAGATTTTGGCCCTTTTCTTGAGTAGTGCTAGTTGAGCTAAATTGCATAAGTGGGACGGTGAGTCAGAGTAGCGAAATTTATTAAAAATAAATCTAGCAGCCAAGCGCTGCACCTTTTCTAGTTGAGCGACGTGTGTTTTATAGTGGGGGAACCATACGACATTAGCATATTCCATTGTGGGACGTACCAGTGCCTTATAGGCTACTAACTTTGGTTCGTGGGATGCTAATTTTAAAACTCTTCTTAGATACCGTAGTTTGTTGATTGCTTTGGTAGTCATGAAGTCGATGTGGGTTTCCCATCTAAGGCTCTGCTGAAATTGGAGTCCGAGGTATTTGTACTGTTCAACTTTTGAAGGGGAGTGTTGTCAATGCTGTAGGGACATTACAGAGTACTTTTTTATTACTGATTGTCATGTAAACGGATTTTTATGCGTTTAATACCATTTGCCAATCAGAACACCAGTCACTGATCACTTGCAGTGCACTGTCTAGTAAAAGCTGGTCGTTTTGAGTTTTGACTTCGGTGTACAATGTGCAGTCCTCTGCGAACAGTCTAATGTTTACATCAACGTTGTCTACTATGTCGTTAATATAGAGTGAGAAGAGGAGACGTGCTAGCACAGACCCCTGTGGGACTCCAGAAGTACTTTGGTTAACGGTGAACTGTGCCCGTTAACTTTGACGAACTGTTTTCTATCAGTAATTAAGGTATGCTTCAATCTAACTAACAATTTGTCCTGGGCCAAGTAAGGTTTTAAGTTTTAGCAATAATTTCATGTGTGAGACTCTGTCGAAGGCTTTGGAGAAATCTAAAAGGATAACGTCAGTTTGGCTATGATTAATATTAATATTAGATTCCCCCCCCCCCCCCCAATTTTCCCTCGGCTTCTTTGACCTCCTTTTCCACAAAGGTAATCTACCCTGCCCCAGCACTTGAATTTTGGAATTTGAATTTCAGTTTTCGGGTTCGGTTTGTCCAGTTATTCTTGAGAATTTTCATATGACGGCCCGAGGCCAATGTGTCCGGACGGAGCCGAAGTTTCGGTTTCAGTTTCGGTTTCTGCTGATGTTTGAAGTAAGGCTTCACAAAATATATCCCATTTTTCGAAAAGCAAACGACGAAGTGCATTTTAGTAGTGCTTTTTTTTTTAACGTAAACTCACTCATAATCCCAAAATTCTTATAATTGAGCGGAGTTGACCTTTAAATAAACACTGTCGAGCTGATTGATCTTCAGTGGCAGCGTCAACTGCAATTCAATCTCTCAATCCAAGCACATAGAGCACTTCGGTTGCACTGAAGTTTTTATAACTAATTATGTTAAACGAACAAACGAAGCCGTTAAAAGAAGCAAAGTTTCAGAACAATGCCAGCACTGGGCTAAGATGACCGGACGCCTTTTTGCACGTCGGCAGGGCGCACTCACATGACAACAGGGGTCATGTGATTAGCCACGTGAACCCCCCCCCTTTCCCCGGGCCGTGTTCGCCCTCCTCTCCGGCGTTTCTCTCTCCCTGCTTGTCGTTTCTTTTTTGTTGCCTTTCTGCTCCTCCCTTGTTTTTTGTTTCCGTTTTGTTTGTTCTAGAGGAGCGGCTGTAGGGAAATTTGCCAAACAAAACCAGGTTGGTGGGTCGCACGCAATGTCGGATAACGGCGAAGAAGCCGCGATCCGGAAGTACGTGAAAAATGTCGACAGGCTGTACGCCAGTGGTGCGAGATATTTTTAAGGCCGAAAACTATGCTTACTCTTTTCGGTTGAATTGCGGCAGCGTTCCGTGTAAGGACAGACAATAGGGGATTGTAGTAGACCGTTTCCGCAGCCCGCTAAGCACCCGGATAGCGCTCCGTAATCCGCCACAAGACCTTGAACTATGCAGACAAGGCTGGCGACGCGCATGCGCAGCTGTGGTGTTTTTTTCACGGATACCGTAGCGGAGGAGACAAACGATCTACTACAACTCCCTAATATGCGTAGAGTTCTCGCGCCCTCGTTAAGCCTTATACTAAACTCGATTCACTCGATTCGGAGGCGCTTTTTTCGATGCATACGAGGGAGGAACTTCGCTCCCCCATTCGCAGGTACGAACGTTGCTCCGTTTCTATACGAACAAATGGGGACAAGAGCCTTTCTCCTTTTGTGGAGGAATACATAGATTATTTTTTCCTAAGAGTGTGCGCCCTCTCAATCATGTACGTTACCGTTCAAACTTTATTTCAGACAACACGTGAAGCGCCCCTTCTCAACCAAATGATGAAATTACGCAGTATAAATGCAGACAAAAGACCCGCAACGAATATCTCAAAACAACATATTTTTCTCGAAAGTTAACATTCTATTTAGCCCTAGTAATTACTACAATTAAACCTGAAATTTATACATAAACCCTAAATCCAGCTACTAAAAAGAAGAATCCATAAACAGGAGCCAATATATTGTACCTGTTATCTTCCCGCTATATGTTTCCGAGAAGAAAACGTATGCAGTGAAGGCGGAAGTCAAGCAGCCGTCATTTCTTGCGTTACCTGTATAATTAAAACCCAGCCTTTTTTAGATTCCTTTCCTAAAACAAAAAAAAACAAGGTAAGGGCAAAGCAACACGAATTGTTTTGATCTCGCTGATTGCAGGCTCATCGACCAAAATGAGCGCCTTGTGTTCTGGTAAAAACAAGATTATAGACATAAACTCAGCCATAAATAAAATCATACACAAAAACCGATACAATCTCTGGTCACTTCACGGCGTACTAAATATTTTATTTTGGCATGTTCTCGGTTGTGTTTCAAGACAGTGACAAATGAAGGTTGGACAGCTACTACCGGTTCCTCTTCCGCCGATAAAGTAGTTGATGCTCCAAACTTTGTACCCAAGTATACGTTCGGTTGTGCAGTTGGACAAACTTGGTGCTTCTGTCGTTCCAGCAGAGACCCGAAGGAAACCTGCGCGTTGCTTTTATCTTGGACGTCCAACATCCGTATCATTGACAGAGTGGTCGTTGGGGAACTGCCGGGTTTTCGGAGATCTCGTGTCGGCAATTCAGTTCATGTTCTTAATGTCGTTCTGGTCTTTAAAAAGATTTTCGGGTTTCTTTTTTTCTTTTTTTTGCTTACACTGGTTACAGTTGTGTCCTATTTTAACTTGTATTGTTTTTTATTGACAAGCAAGCCACTTTTATTCGGGGTAAGGTAGAAACGCCTATAGAAAGACATTCACGGCACTGCGTTTGGACATGATTGTCGAACTTAAGCTCTTTGTCTAAGTATTGATTTTAGTTTTATATTTTTTTGTTTTAGAGCTCTAACAAAAAAACTATGCTATCCCCTACCTGAGACGGTGGTAGGAACTGTATAAAAAAAAAAACTACAAAATTGCTGATGGTAAGGAAAACTGAACACAAACGTTTCCACAAATGTAGTCGATGAGAATTCAAAATTGTCTCTTTGGAAGCTCAAGCGTTTCTAGTAACAACAACATGCAGCTGCGCACTAGAATCCTCTCAAAGTTAGGAAGTGCAAGAGTGTCTCAAAATTTCACAATACCTCAGAGCAACAATACAGCGCCTTCTAGGCTTACTAAATACCGACGCCCTATTTAAAACAAATTTCTTCTTGGATGTTATAATCTTTCTACGAGCTAAAAAGCGAACCAAACATGTAAAGTGGCTCTTTGCATGCGGACTGCCAAATTAATGCAGAGAAGGCATGGCGCACGCAGCCACCACATTTTTTCCAATGCCTTTTCAACAGCCACCCCGACAACAGCAAACAGGAACGAGTGGTGTCCTAGACGCGGTTTGATTAAATGAAGTTTTATAAATTCGCTTTTATAGCCCCTTGAAAAATCGCGCTTAAGTGGCACGTAATCTCAGCAAGTGCAGATACCGCATCATTCATGAACAACAATTAAACTATTCCCAATCTCCGAAGAGACTAAATTCGCCAATCTTCCGAATAACGTTGGTCCCCCTGGAAATGCCTTTCGCAACGACCTCGCAGCTTGCGCAATCGGGCAGAAAGTGCTCCGCCTTACTAGAAAAGGCTCTAAAAGAGACACAATGGTAGATGCTTGAGAACACGGTGTGTAAAAATCCACTAGGACGCACGTCAACATTCTACATTTTTTTTGCCATCAATGTTATAACCTTATTTTCCAAGCAGCGATAAAAAGCAAACTGTCTACAGTAGTATAGACCGTACATTATTGCATAGTGTATAACGCAGGAGGAGACTGATTTGACACTTTGAAGAAACCCTAAAGGAAGGTAAAAGGAGGGGAAATTCAGATGAAGGCAGACAGAAAAAATGCAAAAGGATCAAAATTGTGACAGAAATGTCTTTGACTAGCTGATCGAAACGTTAAATATAGATCGGGTAGTATTTCTGAATGCTATGAATATAAGTGTACGTGTTGCGCTTCTGACTAAATCTCCGTTGGCGCTGGCTGTTGTACTTTTTTTCTTTTTCTTTTATGCCGTAAGGTATACTATTTCTCGTGGAATTCCACGATCTTCCTCTGACGCATCCCCCTACCGCAAAACATGCACTTGCTCAAAGTTAGCTAAAAAGTTATTCTTCTGCTTTCTTTTTTTGCATGGAGTTCTTACTTTGGTAAATTTGCAGTAAAGAAAAAAGAACTGTTCCAACAACTAACATGACTGGAGATTTTTGGCTTGTTTTTCGACAGGTGAGCTGTTTGCGTCTTGAAGGGCATGTTCTAATTGGGAGAACCGATGGAATGTCGAGATTCTGCTTAACCCGTCAAGAAAGTTTTGACAAATCTCTATGGCTCAATCTTTATTCTCGTTTCGATAAAAAAAAGTCGTGCTCTATATCCTAGATATTTCACCAGCAACGTCGACTAGGGTGCGCCGCGACCCTTCCCGAGCGCAGCCCAAAAGCCTCGAATTTATCGACGGGTCCGCAGGCAGGCTGTCCTAGATCCAGCATCTTAAGCACGAGACAGCGGCATCTACAGACGAGGAAACGCAAAACAAAATTACCACCCACAAATGTGGGTTTCACTTTGGTTATCTTTCTTAAGCTGGAGTCTTTAGATTATTATGTTTCACATTGTTGGTTACTATCGCTTTTACACAATTTATGTATATATTTTAAAAAATCCAAAGATGCACTGATATGATTTGTGCAGGTGAGTTATACCGGGCCAAGGCGTGCATTATGTGGGTGGCTAATCGTTGCGATAAGTCGGAAAAATTCAATTAGCATCTCGTCAATTAACCTTTCAATCAGTGGAAATAAACGTTTGGTTCCAACTGGAAACTTAGAGAGCGTCATCGAAAACCACTAAATCAGCTCTTTTTAGAACGACTTGAAGCTCTGCCTCGGGAAACTCGGGGGCGCGCCAAAGTTACCACTCGTGTAAGCAGGCGCAAAGCCAGCAGTGGCGGAACGCGGATGATTAGATCATTATCGCGTTCCGCAACTGTAGCTTTGCGCCATGCTTCACTGAGTGGCTAACTTTGGCGCGCTCCCCGAGTTTCCCACTGAGCTTCAAAGTCGTTCTAAAAAAGTTGATTTAGCGGTTTTCGATGACGCTCTCTATGTTTCCAATTGGAACCAAATGTTTATTTACACTAATTCATTGTAGGTGCAAGGTTAATTAGCGAGATTTTAATTAATTACCCGACTTATCGCAACGATTAGCCACCCACATACTGTGCCCCGGCTGTATAGCCCACCTGCACAAACCATATCAGTGCATCGTTTACGGATTTTTTTAAAACAAATCTGTTCGGTAAATTAAAAATGAACACTCGGTATATATTCTGAACAAAAATGTTCAGCATGTGACTAATAGAAAGACATAACTTAGGAAGCGATTTTTATTGTAAGCACAGAAGATTACACTTCAAATCGGTAATATTTCCGCGCTCAAGACGTTTTCTAAATATGCAACCATCCTCCGTTAATCCACAGTAAAGTCACTGCGAGAGCTGTGACAAGTCACGGCGAAGTCATTGGGCATAGCCGTCGCGTTCACGCATTTTGGGTGCGTGAACAAACGCGTTGGGAACCAAATAGACATTTGACCATTTTGTTACGGATGCTTTTGTTTTCTTTTTGTTCCGGAGCGCGTGAAAGCGCGTCTTCCGACACTGAGCTCGTGGCATTGAAAGTGCTAGAACGGCATATTGTTATCGGTTTTTCTTCTTTTTTTTTTTTCAGAAAGCGGCGTGCAGGGGGGCATTGGGTACTACAAAAAAAGTATGCCAAATTTCTAGGCAATTGTGCTGCATAAGTGGAATCATAGCCTCCTATATACTGACAAAGCCTGGCAGACCGCCAGGAGAAGCGGCCGCCGAAATGGAAAAGGTGGAACGGCAGACAACGGGTGAGAGGAGAGCCACGTGACTGGCGCCCCGCTGCGGCGAGACGCCGTAACACAGTTCTCCCGACCGAACAAGTGTGTTTCGGGTCCTCGCCGCTGCAAAGCCTGTGTGGTGACGTCCAGGTGACCTGAAAAATGGCTCTTTGATGCTGTGTGCATCCAGATCCTCGCGCTCAAAATCTACGACCGGACACTCTATGGCTCCGTCGTCGAACTGCCAGGCTTTGTGAGTATTAATGAGGCTATGGTGGAACGAGCGTGCTTAATCGCTCAGCGGTTACCCTTTATATCCAAGCACGTTCATGTTAGTCCCTGTAGTATGAAATTCGTCTCTAGTACTGAAACTCAGGTGTTGAATAGGTGTTTAACTTAGCGCGTACCATACCCACTTATAGCAGTTCCTGGAATGACGTGATACCGCTAATCGCATGCACGTCAGTGCGCCCTCACTCAATCACGTAAACACCTTCTTCCTCTCCCGCCTCTAGCTACGTGACTCCCCGCCGTTTAAGCCAACACCATTCAGAGCTAAAGGCCGCAGCGCTTCTCCGGTGACGCCACACGAGTCGGCTGGAGAGCGTCGTGGAAAAAGCGCTGGACTGAAGGCGTCGCGCATAGATTTACCGACGTAGTAAGGCATTTATATTGACACAAACGTTTGTTAACAGGAAAACCGGGAGTTATAAACATCTATATGACTGGGAAACATATGTTATAACACGGGCAGCTTATTAGGATGTGCAAATATTGTTATGGTATGCAAGAACAAGGTTAACGACTTTTCGAGAAAAATGGGTTTTCGTTTTAGGCAACCAACTCTTCGGTGCTTTAATTATCTCTAGAAGTTACTAGACATAAAGAAACGAGGAATAATTGCCTTGAAATGTTAATGCAAAAAGTGAAGGGACACGCCGAAATGCATTACAGAAACAATCAAGTAGGTGGTGCTTGCACTAATATGATTGCTGAGTTCGTTTGTGGTGCTAATTAAAAAGGAGTGGTAAAAAATTTTGGACTGATGCTATTCTGGAGTTTGAAAAAATGAAGTGTGTCTCAAATGTAATTTTTAGAAGAAGTAGACAAATTATTTAAAAACAAATCTGCAGGCGAGCTGGGGCATGTTTACCATAAAGTAATTATACCGAGACTGGGGCACGAAAACAAAAGATTATACACAGAAAATACAGGAAAAGAAGGACGGAAACTGCCTATATCAAAGTGTTCAAGCTTTGAGTTAGAACTGAGGGCATGCAAACTTAGAAAACTTTAAAAGCGCGAGCTATCTTGTACTTGTCGGCTTCGCTGCCATGTCGGAGAAAAATTAACATAATGTTCAATAAGGAACACATGTGTGGGAGCTTCATGTCCACAACAACTTGCGTTATTTCACGCTATGAATAGAAGCTGTGAATAGACGTTTTCTCAACTATTAAAGCTTCAAATTGTATCTTCTCGTGTATTCATATTTACTCCTTATGCCATATTGATACGATTCAAACACAAGCATCTTATATGTCGCTCTGTAGCTTTCGCGACACTAAGGCACAGCACATGTACGCCATGTAGAGTTTAATGCCGTTGCACAATGATAATGCTATGACAAATGTGACAACTGCTGTGGTGAATATAAAATAATTATTTAGATTTTATTGCTTTACATTTTCTCTTTTAGATGCGGAGCATCTCTTGCTCGGGTCTATGTCCCGCGGCGTCGTAGTCCGCACTCACACTACGCATGCGCAACTCTCCTCCTTCCCTCTCTCCAACAGCTGCGCGTTACTCTCTCCGCTCTCTCTCTCTACCAGCTGCGTGCACTTCGCGTGCGTTCGCTTCTACCCACACCGCGCGCGCATGCGCAACTCTCCTCCTCTAGTATGCCTCTCCTTCAAGTGTGAATACTAAGCAGCGGTAGCGCGCTGCGCGCGTTTTCCCGGTGTAGTGAAAGGAGGATAGTTTTGGGCGCGCGGGTCGCAGCGCCACGCCAGGGCTTTCCAGCGGGGTGGGCTTTCCCCGCAACTCTGCGGCTGGTCGTCTGCTAGCGTTTCTCGGCCGCTCGCGTCCGCCGCAGCCCGAATCCGGCCGGCCAAAAGAAATCAGTCAAGAAGGGAATAAATTAATTACGATCCGCGATGCTCCGCATCACCCCCATGGTTCCCCTCGGGAAGATGGTGTAATTTTTTTGCGGAATTAGACTCATTAATCAGGTCGTTCGCGCTTTCACAATAGTGTTTGAGCACAATGTTCGTGCTGCACAACAACAAGTGCTTCAGCACGAGCTCGCTTGTGTGTCCTTCTCCACAGGCGTCCAAGTCAGAAGTCTTTTTGGTGGACAGTAGTTCCATTGTGAGCTCGGTAACGAACTGGCGCTTGTTCGAAAAATTCTTGAGCAGCAACGTAAATGTGTCTTACGGCATTAACGACGAACATATTTATTTATTTATTTATTTTACCCTCAGGGCCAGAGGCATTACAGGGTGGAGTGGGAAAAACAAAGAAACAAAAACAGCATGAAACAACAGTGAAACATGAGTTAAGTAATAGGGAAAACATTGTTACTAACACTTGTGCGAAAAAGGTCACAATCAACAATAGATGCAAGGGATGGAGGTAACTGGTTCCATTCTTTTGTAACTCTCGGGATAAATGAGTTAAAATATTTGTTATAACGGCAAGATGGAACTCCTACTTTGTGCTGATGATCTAGACGTGCTGAAACGAAGGATGGTGGAGTTAATAGCTGATTTCTGAGTACCGGGTTGTGGTGGAATATTTTGTGAAAAAGACAAATGCTAGAAATTTTACGGCGATGTGCGAGGCTGGGTAAAAGTAAAATGTTCTTCATTGATGTCACACTTGCGGTACGGTTATAATTAGTTAGTATAAAACGTGCGGATTTATTCTGAATGAATTCGATTAGGTCACTAAGGTAGGTCGTATCGGGATCCCAGATGGAAGCTGCATATTCAGGTTTAGAGCGTACTAGAGTTTTATAAAGAAATAGCTTTAAGGATGAAGGGGCCAGAAAAAGTTCCGTTTAAGATAACCAAGCATGCGGTTAGCGTTATTAGTGTTATTATTTACTTGGATAAAGAAGCCCCCTCGATCCAATTCCTTGAGAAGAGAGTAGCTCTCCTGCGCGAGTGAAAGTAGCCGTCTTGTCTTCTGCGGTCAACGCTATCCTGAGTTTCTGACACTTACACTTTTTCAAAGCGGCATAAACTGCGTGTTCTCCCACGACTATATAGGACTGGGTCTCATTTATCGCTAGTGACACTGGGTCTTCTGCTTCCATATTACGAGTGGGCCGTGGTGTGTTTACTTGTTTCTCAAGCTCCTCTCATCACTCGTCTTCACACGTGATTGCCGGCAACGCACTCTTTGGTCGCAGTTTATTTTCACCTCCATAGAGCTGCCTTATAGGTGCGTGATATTGCGAGCCAGAACGTTGCCGGTACTTCTCTTAACTCTCTTTCAAGCTAATAGTCTGAATTTTTCCTAGCAGGACATAGCTCCGCCCAAGTTCAGTGAACCAGATTACATTGATTCCTTAAATAATATGCACCACAGAGATAGGAACAGAAGGGGGCCATAGAGCAGAGGCTACAGGCCCCAACCTTGGTTTTGCGAACGGGAGCTTCCGCTTCAAAGATAAGTTTATGAAAACAAAAAGCGCAAGCAAGCTTGTGCTTGTCGGCTTCACTGCCATGTCGGCATAAAATTAAACGAAGTAATTAAGAAATACAAATACGATGTGAAAACATACGAAAGTTCTCACCCTGGTATGCGTCGATAGCACCATGATTTTCTCAAAGGATCGCCCGTGCCCATGCTTTTCGCGGGTCTTCATCTTCTGTGAACTTAAATACAAACACTTCTAGTGACAGAAGGTTTCGTAGTTCACATGGCACCAAGGGACACAGCATTTATGAGGCATGGCTAGCCCGAAAGCTGCCCGTAACTCGCCAAGTACCAGGCGTCATGCACTCCAAGCACAAAAAAAGACGGTTGAAGCAGTTCGCGTACTACCGCCGCGAGCGTTACGAACCGCAAGCCTTCCGTACGCAAAGGAGGCAAAAATTGTCATTGCGCAACTGGGGTGGCACTGAGTTGGTCGAACGACGTTTTAGCGAACGCCGACTTTTCATCAAAAGACACTTTAGCGAGGAGTCGGCCGCCGCGAGGTGGCGTTTACGGGTGGGCCAAGTGGGTTAACATTTTTTGTAATGAGCCACCGCAGACTGCCGCCTCTAAGCGGCGTAAGCGCAGCGCGGGGGTGGGTTAACAAGCGCCCCGTTATTCGCTAAAACGTCGATTCGCTCAAATGACGCTGTTCGCTAAAACGTCATTCTCTCATGTAATATGGACCCGCGCAACTGCCCCGGGAGGGAGAAAGTTAAAAATAAAAATAAACAGAAGGCCGGTGCATGAGCCGCTTGGCGTTCGGGGGAATTAAATATAAGGAAAAAATATAGATAATGTGTTGCGGAGAAGCTTTCCTTTCAGGTCGGCCCACTCGTCGTAAATCTGTGACGTCACAACTCTGAGTCCTGCGGCCTTAGCTCTAGGGGGTGTTGTTTGAGAGAGAGAGAATAAACTTTATTTTACATCTCAATTCCGAGTTGTATTATTCTTCCCCGGAAGTTGAGGAGTCTGCTTCGTCAACCGGGTGTCGTGGAGGGGTGGTTGCCGGGGGAGAAGTGATACCCGCATGTGCTTGGCTAGGAGAGGCCAGAGGGTTTTTTGGAGGTCCTTTGGTGGGGCTACCCAGCTCGCCCAGGAATAAGGGACGGTTGGAGGGAGGAGGTTACGTGGGAGGTATGAAGGTGAGGAAGTTGCCCCGGGGCAAATCCAGTCTGTGTGCTTATTGGAAGGGTATCCTCCGCAGACCTGGCATTTTGGTTGGTCGGGGAGCCCTAAGATGTAATGGTAAAAGAGGTCGCAGGGTAGAGAGTGGGTCTGCGCCTGGCGTATGTAAGTCGCGTTTGCTCTGGGGAGGAGCTTGGAGGGAGAAGGCAGGATACACCGTTGGCATCGCTGTTCATAGAGGTGACGCCTGCGTTCTCTGTGCTGTTCGGCGCGGTCTCCTCTGGGGTTATATATAACGGGCCAGGGCGTAGGGCGCTCGGGGTTCGCTATCGCGAGCCAGAGCGTGGGTACGCTTGTTCCCCGAATTCCCTGCTGGCCCGGGATCCATTCCAGTGGGAAGGGTGAGGTGGGGGTGCGTTCTTATGTACTCGTAGAGTATGGGTGTGAACGTGGCCCGGTAGCGTCTGGGACTCGAATTCCCGGAGGGTTCCTTGACTGTCGGTGCGCACAGTTATACCAGTGCTGAAGTGCTCGTGGAGAGCGACGGCCTCTGTGATGCCTTGAACCTCCACTGCAGTTGGTGAGGGGACGTCTGAGTGGAGACGCGTCGAAGTAGAGCGGAGGCCCACAAGAACCGTGACGAAGTAACGGGGTTGGACTTTTGCGTCAGTGTAATACGTGTCGTGCAAGGGTATTGCCAGGTGTGTGGCCTTGTCCTGTCGGCGTTGTTTGTTCGCCTCGGGATTCGTGTGTTTAGGTATGGGGCGGACAGCGATTGTGGCTATGCTGTCCCATGGAGGGGGCCCTGGAGGAATTCTGGGGAGGTCGTCCGTTGGGTGACTAAGGAGTTCGAGAAGAGCCCTTCCCTGTTTGGAAGTGGTCAGTCTGTGAAGCTGGCTCTGCGGTGAACTTCTGTCCGCTCTTCGCGTCGAGCTTCCTCTGTCGGTGCGCAGGTGGTCGAGCTCCTTCTTACCCACCTCTAGCCACGTGACCTCCCTCGTTAGTGAATCAGCGTCGAGCTTTGCGGTCGCTTCACTTTTAGGATTCACGAAGTGCTAAGCAACTAGCCAAAGAACGTTTCATGTCAAAAACCCCAAGTATAGAGCGGGTTATTAAAGCTGCGGCGTAGCTCAGTACGCCTTTACCGCGCACGCGGCAGACCGAGTTCGATTCCCGTGGGCGGCGGGCGATCATTTTCAAAGATTTAACAACAACTACAACAATGGACGTCATTTCCATTGGGGGAAGAGCACATAACAGCTATCGCTGTAAGAATTACTACAACAAGTGTTATCGCTGGTGGCGAATTCGAAGATAAATTGTTCAAAAGGCTGGTGGTAAGCCAAATGAAAAAATAATCAGTAGAAATGCGTTTGTCGTTATTAGCACAAGTTTCAGTTATTCATTGACGCATCAACGTTTATACATTTTACGGCCGGCTCTCTCTCAGACTTGTCAACAAAACAATAAAGAGACGTACCGGTAAGACAGTCAGCCCGTAATATTTTCGCATCCTATCTTTACTGGGGGCTTAACGCTGTGTTAGTGTAAGCAGTAAAGGATATATGTTAATCTCGACTAGAGCAGAAGGCATCTGCTGGTCTGGTAAACATCTGTGCTCTGGTCCCGCTTAAATTGCTCATAACTTTTTTGCACGAGGGGCTATGCGTTTCAGAATGTTTGCCAGAACATGATTATATTTCATGCAAACTGTCACCTAACATGATCTCAAATTCGACATATCTCGTTTATTCATAGTAATGTTATATTACTTTGGCGTCCTTTTCATCGATAACATTTAACTCTCTGTAATGTAAGCCCTTTTACTGGAGTGCAAAGGAATTGTACCCTGTACCACACTGAAGATACTTGACTTTCGTTATTTATATGTTTATTACGAATGTTGCCTTACTTTGGATATTTACTCCACCAAGAACGCAGCGTTTATCAACAAATTCCCGTGTACCTGCTTCCTGCGCAGAGAATCGGGATCATACCTTGGTATTCTCACTCATAAGTGTGATCATTCACAATCACTCACTCTCACCATCAGATTTGAGGTGATTATGAGTGAGGCCGCGAGTCTCGAGAAATTGTGAATGTGAGTGTGAACGTAAGTTCTGAGAACTTATGAGTGTGTGTGTAAGTGTGAGTCCTGAGAACTCATGAGCGTGAGTCTGATCGTGAGTGTGAATATGAGTTCTGAGGACTCATGAGTGTGAGTGTGAGTCACGAGTGTGAGTGTGAGTGCGAGTCACGAGTGTGAGTGTGAGTGCGAGTCACGAGTGCGAGTCATGAGTGTGAGTGTCGGTGTGAGTCCTGAGAACTCATAAGCGTGAGTCTGATCGTGAGAGTAATCGTGAGTTCTGGGAACTCGTGAGTGTGATTCCTGCGAACTCATGAGCGTGAATTTGATCGTGAGTGTGATCGTGAGTTCTGATAACTCTTCAGTCTGACTTTGAGTCCAGAAACTCATGAGATTGAGTGTGAGTTGTGAAAACTGGTGAGCGTGAGTGTGAGCGTGAGTTCTGAGGACTCATGAGCGTGAATTTTGAGATCTCTGAGTGTGATCGTGAATTTGAGACTCATGAGCATGATCCTGAATTAAGACGTGAGTCTTAAGGTGGAATGGATATGAGTCCGGTGATTGCATTAGTCCGCGTGATGACGTGAGTTGAGGACAATGGTCATAATGAGTCGCGGTGAGCACTGGTATTATCTTGGCTGGGTTGGTCACGTGAGCTCCCGGGCCATTTTAGTGGACGAAGAGACTCGCTTCGCAACTAATGCGCCGGGCTTCAGGGTTGGTCTGGTGTCGCTCGCCTGCTCCCCCGCCATGTCGACGCGCTGAGTCCTGTGGAGGGCGGAGGTGGAGAGGGGGAGGGCTTGTTCTTGTAGACTCCTCCTTGCCAGAGCCCTCCGCAATGTGTCAACCAGCTGTGGAGGGCAGAGGGGAAGGGGGGGGGTCGCTTTCGTCTCGCCTCGGCGTTCGCTCATCGCTTCACGGCAGACGGCCAGACGCAACGGACTGATAGCACTTCGAGGCGGCGCGGTAACGTCGGAGGTGGGGAAGCGCTCCACGTCCTCTCCTGTGGCATAGAAAGGCTCGTGTGGATTTCGGCTTCTTTTGCCAAGTTGGTGCCGGAGGGCATAGAATTTTATGATTGCGTCAACTAACTTTCGCACAGCTGCGATAAAATTAAGTGACTCATATGATCCTTATCAGCACCCAGTCGCACAAACAATTTTATCGTTTCCGCGCACCTCACCGTACTTTTCCGAATTGAGTCATCACTCTGAAAGTGCAACAAAGAGCGGTGTTACGATCGATCGAAGCTTTGAGTGAGACTCTTTCACGTTGTGCGATATAATGCTTTTAAGTGCCGCTCGCGGCAAGATAGCTTGTCAACATGATAAGTGGCGCTCCCTACGTGATCGAGAGCATAACAAAAAGCCACGCGGGGACTACCCCAAACTCCCAAACCACTCCAAACCAAACCAAGCAAAGCCATGCCAACCAATCCAAACGAAACCAAACTAAGGACGGCTGCATGTATCAAGATAATAAATGCTGATGGCATTTTATAAAGGCCGAGATGACTGTAAAACAATGCAGACCGATGTATCGTTATATCGCAGCCTACTCCAGCAAGCACGGTCGATCAACAAAACAAGAAACAACTCCAGTGAAAAGGAAACCTCGGCCTCCGCGGCCTCTGCTCACAGGAGAGCATGCAGCGGACGGACACCACTGCCAACAGGAATTATGCTGAGATTACAAACCGGAGGAAGGTCACGTGAAACCGCCCTACCTAATCATTAGCGCTTTCCCTCCCCCCCCCCCCCGCCACAAAAAACAAGAAAAAAAACATTTGGCCGATGCATATCTTAACTATGCTGCATAAACTTCCGTAGAAGTACGTGTGGATGGCACAAGAATAGAATTGGAAGGGGTGATATATGTAGTAATCGTTTATTCGTTTACAAATGAGCGAGGTATTCACAGCAAGGCGATGCTCTAATCATTGCGCCGTTGTGAGTGTCAACCTGCACGAAGGCGCCTTGGTGTTTTACCGCCGCCCTTGTCCGCAGGCGAAAGTTCAACACACCCACTTTCGTCAGCTTGCATTTACAGTCTCTTTCGTAATTAATTCAGGTTAACGAAAATTGTCAGAAATGTGCGGAGCATAAACGTAAACATAATAAATTTCTTTCAAATTGGATAAGCTGCTCAAAAGTTCACTGCTTTGGCGTAGTTTCCCCGCCACACGACTCACGCGAAGACAAACCAACGACTTGCGAAAAACAAAAAAGGAAAACACAAAGAAAGCAACCTGTTAGCATGATGACCTGTGTGAGTGTGAGGACCGTGAGGAGCTGTGAGTATGAAAACCGTGAGGGCTGTGAGTATAAGGACCGTGAGGAGACTGTGGAGTGATGAGCACCAGAGGAGCTGTGAGTGTGATGAGCATGATGACCTGTGAGTGTGAGAACCACAAGGAGCTGTGGAGTGTGATAAGCATGATGGCCTGATGAATGTTAGGATCCTGAGGATCTATGAGTGTGAGTACCGTGATGGCCTGTCAGTGCTGAAGAGCGTGAGGACTTGGTGCATGGGAGGACCGCTTGTGAGAGCGGGAGAACCGTGAGGACCTGTGAGCTCTGATCGATTTGTCGATGACCTGTGAGTGCTATGACGTGGTGGAGCTGTAATGAGCGTGACGACCTGTGAGTCTGATCATTCGTGACGACCTGTGAGTCTGATCATTCGTGACGACTTGTAAGTGTGATGACCGTGATGATTTGTGAGCGTGACGACAGTAATGAAAACGGCGAGTGAGTTTTGGTTTTGTATTGAACCGTGAGGGTGAGTCCGGGTGATGACTCTGTTTTGAATAAATAGTGACAGTGAATGGGCGTGACCTCTGATTGAGGAAAAGACGTGATCGTGAGTTTGAGCGAGAGGCGGCTTTAAATGCCGGCCTATAAACAAGATAGCCAAATAGGGAGATCTGCAAAATGAGATAAGCAAATCGTCGTAAGTTCAGAAAATAGTTTTCTTTCGTTTACAAAATATAATTTAGGCGTACGCTCACAAGAATCTTCACACTCAGTGTACCATCGAAAATTACCCTTTTGCTTGAGAATGTCTGGGTGTCAACTTTAGCCAGCGCCCAATCAGGCCCCACCTCGACCGTTCCGAAGGAGATCGCCCAACGTAAGGTAAAAAGCGCATTACTGCCTCGCCGTTTAACGAACTGGAGGTGGTGCCTCGACCTTCCGCCGTTCCACAGCAGACCCTCCTTGAGCTCGCCTTTCCGTAGCCAACCCTCGTTGAGCTCGCCGCCCGAGCTCTGTCCCGTGCCATCTTCGTCTTCTTCCCCTTGGCCTCCGCAGGCCCATGTCCGGCATCCTCACTGCCACGACTCCCCCCCCTCCCCCCTCCCCCCCCCCACTTGAGAGTGGGACTGCGGGAGGTTTGATGCGCTACGAAGAGGACGTCGCCGGGCTCGGACACGGGCGCGTCCTCGGCGCCACTGGAGTATTGGCGGTCGTGGGGCAGGCTCAGATCTGTACATGTTAAAGCCGGGGCATGCGGACGTCGACGGGGGCTGTGCGGCAACGGCGGTGGTGCCTTAAACTGCGTTGATGGCGGCGGTGTGGCCCCGGGAGGCTGAATGACGACCCGGGCCTCGGTTGCGAGCAGGCCGGGTCTCTCTCGTCGGAGCAGCTGAATAGACCGATCTCACTAGCCAGTTTGACTACGCCACCGCTGCCGCAATGCATTGAGGGAACTTTAGTATTTCTGCGCGTGCGACAACCCCGCTGGAGCTCTGCGCGTGTGAGCACGAGACGGCACGAGCCCTGGCATGCACGGCCGTCTTCCTCCCGTGAACTAAAGTTATGGCGGCGTCCCGCATGCGCCGAACACTTAGCGAGATCGGTCTATTGCGTCTTCTACGTTGACAGGGGAGAAAGCGTCTCCAGCAGTTCCTGGCGCACGCCTCCTCCTCGTTTGTCTCGAGGTGTACGAGGAGGACGCCGCACAGCCAGCAGCTGTTATCATGAGTCCAGGGGGCGGGGACAAAGGGGGTGCCGTATCCCCTCGGAAGGGCGGCGTGATCATGTCGTCGGTCGGCCCACCTTGGAGTCTCTGCTGGTATTTTCACCCGTCGTCGAGGCGGAGTGAATCAGTCTTGGTCCCTCGGACGCCGTCCTCGTGGCCAAGCGCGTGACAAGGGAGCCCGCTCCAATGTGGCCACTCTCGCCGCGGACGGGGTTGACACTTTCCGGGGAAGGTTCGCTACCACGGCGACCCATGCAGCTCTGGTCCCCCCGGGCTCGGTATAGTGGGCCCCGTCGATGCAGACGCGGCGGCTTCTTCAACGTGCGCCCTCCGGGGGGGCCGTATTTAGGGTTGGGCGCTTAGACGTCGGCCACCGGAGTCCAGGATGGCCGCTTTGGCTGACCGGGGAGCCGTGGCGTCGAAGCCCTTCCCAGGTGGGCGCCTCGTGTGAGGCCGTCCTTGAGCGGCGGTACGTCGAGCTCCTCCCGAGCGGTCGTTCCAGGGGGCATTCTTTACGACAGAACACTGTTAAAGGCATGAAGAATCATTGCACTCTGCGCCACCCGCTCTTGCGAAGGTCCGAGCTGCTGAAGGCATTCTCCCGAACCGGCTGATTACCGCACCTGGTCCACGCTCGGGGCCGCACCCAAGAGGTCTCTGGAGCGGGGCACTCACCCATCTCCTTCCCGAGTGTCTCGTTCGTCGTCGTCCTGGTTGCGAAGGAAATACCATTTCAAATCGGCGACGTGAATGTGTCCAGATTGCTCGTTTGTACTGAGCCAAGTGAGTCCGTAGGTAAGACTTGACACTTGCGCCGTTACATCATAGGGCCCTTTTCACTTTGGAGCCCCGGCGAGCAGCGAAAAAACCCCAAGCTGCGCTGCTCAGTGGGGAGGGGGGGGGGTATCTCCGTAAGACTAAGTCCCCGACATTGAATTCCAGGTGACAATGACTCTGACTGCAACGCGCCGCCTGCTCGATTCTTGCGCAATCGGTATCTTGCGCAATCGGTATCTTGCAGCAGTGGACCAATGATATAGCACACGACAACCTCCCCGAATATTGACTCACCGCCAGTTGCATCAGTACCGGAGCCGTCTCACCTGTCGGCATCGCTTTCTGGCAAGCCGAGTATCTACGAGGGTACGGGAATATGTCCAGCCTCATACCCGTCCAGATCACGGTGCGACGTAGCTTGTGAAAAGCCTTGCTGTCACTGCTTTGACCGGCCAGAACGGAGTCGTGGAAGTACTCGATAAACCTCTTCCATAGCGAATCACGAGCCTGAATGGAAACTATTACCCTCCTTTTTATCGATCGTTGGCATATGCATCAAAGCAACAAGCCGTCTTCGCCCAACAGATATGAATACCAGTGCTCATTAATTTTTTTTGCCAGCATTTCCGGTGTTAGCTGCAATTTCCGTATGTTTTCCCAACACCCGCTGACCAAACTCATCTGCTTTCTGATCCTCAACAAGCTTTACCGTCCTTACCACTTCAACCTAAGTCGCGATGCTCTGCTCTCTCATGCAGCTTCCTAAAACTGCTACAATACCCGATTTGGAAGCCTGCAGTCTGTCATGTCCACGCGCAGCTGGGCTCCAAACTGTCCTCAGCAGGCGGAGAGGGTCTATGTGCTCAGTCATGTTCCGTTCGAAATCATGGAGCGATTTTATATCAGAGTATGCTGAATATATTGACGTCGGAACGTCCAAACGCAATCGGGGAATAATCATAGGCCCGGCATTACCAACACACGCGAACGCGTCTCGAACATAGCCGTCATGTCGCGCATGAGCTCACCGACGTCTCCCACGTCCGCAGCCAGAGCTGAAGTCCCAGACTCCGACAGCGTTCAGGAGTCCATGACTCCGCACACCAGAACACGTCCGGTGGCGTCCGACCATCGTTGAGCCTCGCTCTTAAACGAAGTGTACCTATCCGCGGCCACGTTTTACCTCGTTTCGACGGGCAACGTTGGCTCTCACAATAACGAGCGATCAGCGAGTCAGATGCGCCATTCTTCCAAAGCGAAGGCCGGCTGATCGGGCCCCACGGGATGTCCACTTTAGCCAACGCCCAGTCAGGCCCCGCATCGACCGCCCCGAGGGAATCACACGCCGCAAGGTACGAAGGGCTTTACTGTCTCACAGTTGGACGAGCCGGAGGCAGCGCCTTGACCTTTCGCTGTTCCGTAGCCGACCCACCTTGAGCTCGCCGCCCAGTCTCTCTTCCCGGTCATCTTCGTCTTCTTTCCCTGGTCCCCGCGGCCCCATGCCCCGGAACCAGTGTTGCCAGACGGAGAAAAAAAAGTCAGCAGATTGATCCCCAAAAAGTCAGTAGATTTGCACAAAAATCAGTAGATTCTACGAAATCTGTGTTTTGCAATGTTTTGCTATTTCCATTAAACCACACTTCGAAGAAATAGTATAGAGTAACAAATAACATGGTAATAACCACAAATAAAAATGAAAAAAAGACCAGTTCTCAAGTAATTCTTTATGAAGGACAAAATAAAATGGCACTGCAAATGTTTTTTTTTATTATTATTTTTTATTAGCATTGATTAGTGTTGCAATTTCGAGGATTATGCTTTGAAATCGAGACTGAGCCACTGTTGGGATCAACAGATGGGGGCGACAGTGCGACATCCACCTGTCGCTATTATTGAAACGAAACCAAAACAAGACGTTCCGGCAAGTGCGCGCGTACATGTTCAATGGAAGTCCTCTGCAAAATGCCATCTTTCCTTTCTGGGCTGTGGAAGGTTTTTGACGCAACGCTGTCGGCGCGGACCACTGGATTGAGGCTACGCGTTGTCTGCTACGGGCATATTTCTTTTCGCCTGACTCAAAGTTTGAGTTCAAACGTGGAGAAACTTAATTCGTTAGCTTTTTAAGCCACCGAGGAATAATATGATATCATTTTCTTGCCAGAGCCTGCCAAATAAAAGGAAAGAACCGTAATTTGGATGTCGATCCCTTGCATTCCGCCGGGCGAATGAATGAAAGTGGCAGCCCTCTCCGTTCAGCTGGGAGCAGCTGAGAGTTCACGCGCATGCGCTCATGCCTCTCGCTCTGCGCCGCAGGCTGATTGGCTCACTCGGGAGAGGGACGTTACGGCGGCGAGATCATAGACTGGCCTTCGAACCTGCTCTGGGTGAATAGATAGATGAATATACGGCTAAGTCACTCGAATAGGACGGGCTTCTGGGCCATCTAGCCAGTGCTTCATTTTTAATTCTGGGAGAATATGAATTTCCTTTGATGGGCGACCCTGGAAACTGAAGGGGAAAATAATAAATTTTTATATGCTTACTAAAAAAAAAAGTCAGTAGATTTTCGTTTTTTTCAGTGAATCAGTAGACCCGGAACGAAATCAGTAGATCTACTGATAAATCAGTAGACCTGGCAACACTGCCCGGAACCCTCGCGACCGCGATCCCCACAAATGTTATTTCTGCCTCTTCTTGTCGTAGGCTTCTCTCGTAGGATTGTCATTCATTCATTCAATTGCTTTGTTTCCAGTGCCACACGAACAGCTGTACGCTTGTTTAGTGCTACAGTAAGTCAAAATAATAAAATTAACATCTCAAGAAGAAATGTTGACATGAGAGAATGAAATTAAAAAGACGTCCATGTACTTTCTAAAGCTTAGTTCACATACAAAAATATAAATATCAGATTTATCTAGGTTTAATTCTAATTTGTTAAAATTCCGTTGCAGACGAGTAACATGTAATCAGTGTTGTCTAAAACGGAAGGATAAATCAATGAGCGTACATGACTAGGCCATTGAGTACACACTTCAGCAGCGCTGCGCTATAAATCACACCATTAACAACATTATGCAAGAACATAAAATCATACACCATCCGCTCATTACGCAAAGAGTGTAAGCCAATTGATTTCATATTATTTCATAGTCATAGAACACATTCAATTGTAGGCAATGATCATAAAGACATGTATAAATTATTTTTGAACTGGCTTATCACTGGAAGAGTTAGTCTCTCCAATGCTATTCCATACAACTGCCAAAAACTCAAGGTGGCTTCGCACAACAAAAAAACGAAATTGCATTAAAAACATAGTGGATTTTTTTTTAATTGTTCTATATACGCGCATGACACCAAGAACACTTAGAGACGTTTGGGCAAAATTCGTAACCTGACGAGTAAAAAACATTTTAGTGCATAAATATAAACGAAAATCCCTAATCAGAGACACACGGCTGGTAACAGTAGTGTTTAAAGCATAGCAGGATTGCAAAACGTCACGTTTACTGCTGAAAGAAATAACTTTTGTTTTCGATTCGTTTAATTCAAGGCCATAGACGAGCACCACAGAGAAGCAGAGCATACATAGTCCTCCATAGCACTTATCAGTAGATACAATATTATGCTGTCTGCAAATAAAAACATTTCTGAGTATTCTGTGCAGAAAGTAAGGTTATTTACAACAAAAAAAAGAAGGTCAAGATTTTTTTTTGTTGTTGTTGGACGCCCGACATAGCCAAGAAATGAATAAATAGGCAACTGGATACAAGTACGCAAGTTCTCGCGTTTAGATAAGCAACTATCAAAACGCTTGCAACACCTAGGGCATAGACCATACATATTTAATTTGGCCAACAAAGCCGGCGATTCACTTGAAAAATACCTTCATCACGCCATGTCTGCTTGATCTCAGTAATAAGCAATGGGCGCAATATCATGCAGAAACGAACACAAATTCGTCTGCACCGAACGACTTTTCAAAAATTCGTGCTGCTTAAGTACAGTTTTTTTTTTTTTTTGGAAATACGCGTGGGAATATTTATGTGGTATATCGTAATCTCGAAAATACTTTTGACAGTGTGCAGAGCAGTGGCGCAGGTCTGTAAATGATCACGTTTTTCGGTCACCCGACTTAAAAACTATACTAATAATAGAATTCTTCCACATTGTCGGGACTATACACGATTTCAAATTTAAGTTTAAAATGTGAAGCAAAACAGGAGAAATCCCTTCCGCACAGCCTTTCACTATAAAACTGGAAATGCCATCTATATGCGCAGATAATTTCGGCTTTAACTATCAAATAGCCTCCATGACACTCAGTTATGGGATTGCAAGACAAAAAGTCGCCCCTCTGCCGTCCGGGATTGCGGAAGGTAAGTCAGCGGCAGAAAAACAAAAACTAAAATGCTTCACAAAAACGTTTGCTACAAAATTTGCTTTCGACCATGATTAGATGTCGACGCACTCTCACTGAAAATAGTGGCGTGACCTTGTACATAATCAGTGGTGACTTATTCGAGTAAAGAAAGTTCTGTCGCGAACTAGCGTATAAGGTTATAAAATACAAATACGATAACAAAGTTAAAACCCGAAACGCAGTCAAAATCCCGGTTCAAAATGGCGAAACAACCCTCAAAGAAAGTTGAGGCCCTTTTGAGTACACAGTGAAATTTGCATTTAGACTGCAATGTCGTAAGACAATTTTGCAAGTTCAGATTTCCATAGCAAGTGGGCGCCGGCGTCGCACTAAACACAAAAAACTACATTAAAAAAAACAAGCGCAAATAAAGAAAGAATTACGTTTGTATGCGCCGGAAAACTGAGGAAGAGGATGGAAACTAGGCGCGCGCGGACGTCAAAATGCCGATCTCTGATTGGAATGATTAGTGGGTAGACCACTGATTTCTACCGCAGTAGGCTATATAGCGGATGGAGGCTTGTCTTGCTGGGGTCGAGGTGGCACCACCGGCAGCCATCACTTGACACGAGCTATTGCAATGGTCTCTATGAGAAAAACGAGAAAAAGCGTCGTTTCCCCGTTTCTAAGCAGTTGCCGGCACTGAAACTCTTTGGCTGCTTTTCGTGAAGCCTGTCAAATAGCTCGTGCACAGACATTAAAACTGACAGCCACTCTCAGTTCCTATCAATAAATATTTTGTGATCAAGAGCACTCCGCTGAGCGAAAAAGGTAAGTGCAGCTCAATGAGACAAGAGTTACTTAGAGTTACCGTGGAGTCGGTGGCGGTTTCGACGAGTTGGGTTTGGCAGACGACGAGCTCGAAGGCTTTGCTTACGCGGAATTTGCTCACTTCCGGAAAGCCGCTGTCAAGATGGAACTTTTAGGACCTTCGTCAACTTCTCGGCATGGCTACAGTGGCTTAAAGGGGTAGTGTAGTTACCGCGTAGCCTCCACCATGCATCGGGAACGGCCGCTCCTTGGAAGACGGTGTAGGTGGCGCTTAAATCCGCAGCTCCGTTAGGGTGCCTCGATCGGCCGGCAAATAGAGGCACCATAACACGCTTCATTACTAATATAAATACCTCAAAAACAATTATTTGTTTCTAGTAAACTTACAACGACATGATTTGTCTTCGAAGGTGAATAAAAATGTGAAACTAGCAGACGACAGTGCTGCGAATCGGCCGGAGCTGGCCGTAGCCAAGCTGACATAGCGGCCAAGCCGGAGCCATAGCCGGAACGACGGTGCTGCAAGCGCCAGCGCCACCCGCGGCCGTCTTCCAACGCTGTGCCGCTTCTCCGGTTTCGCTCGTTACACTACCCCCTTTAAGCCACTGTAGCATGGCAGAGGCAGAGCCACCTAGATTAGGAGAAGGCCCTTTCACTCCTCCGGCCAAGCCCTCTGACGTCACTGCACCTTGCCCCAGAAATTTTAAAGCTCCTAACTATCTCGCCTCCCGACAGATGGCGCTAGCTGCGACACCGTCGTACACGAACCCGGAGGAAAGCCGTCGCCATTTTTGCGGGTTGCTGACAGCACGTGCGTTGCTTGTTTTTCTGTCATCGTACGGCCGTTCCTTGCTGCAGTGCTCGTTTTCGACGAACTTATTTCGTTGACGAGTGCATACTGCGACACGGGGCCAGTGTTGCCGAATCGTGGGAAATTTCCCATATTGTGGGAAAAAGCATGGCAGCTAGGGAAAAAGGGAAACCAGAATTTAAACACATGTAAAACGTGGGAAATATTTTTTTAATAAAAAACTAAACCGGAATTTTGTAACTTTCTTATCTACATCGAACAAGAGAAAGAAAGTGGCACTAGCTACTCAGACAGTTTGCTGTTTTGAAGAGCCAATCTAATTCATCACGACTTACATCATGTGCGTGCTGCAAGCCTGCCGGTACAGTACTGTCGGTTCGCGCGCTTTCCTCACCGCTAGCTACGCACACACGTCCTCTGTCAATGCGATAGATCATGGATTGCACAGTGGGTGTGGTCTTTTTCACATCACGAAAACGAGCAGGCGATTTTAGTTTAGTTTAGTTAATGGCCCGCTTGCCTTCATTTAGTTCCCCTGGTTCATTCAACCAATGTATAGTGCGGAAGAGAAGGGGAAGGGAGA
Source organism: Ixodes ricinus (assembly GCA_037355805.1). Taxonomy (NCBI): domain Eukaryota; kingdom Metazoa; phylum Arthropoda; class Arachnida; order Ixodida; family Ixodidae; genus Ixodes; species Ixodes ricinus. The sequence continues at coordinate 4,023 of JAZHYW010022810.1, read as the reverse complement.
CCCAGTTTGCCGAATGTCAACTTCCACATTTCGTAATTTATGCGATGCAAACTTGTTCAAAACAAAAACATAGGGGAGGTGTTGCTTCATTTAAATATGCTTGGCGGCGTCATGCGTATCTTAAAAACGACTTCTGCCACTAAAATGGTGTGGTGGGAAAAAAAGGGAATTTTTGCCTCTCGACGAGGGAGAAATCGAAGTGGCAGTGCGGCAACACTGCACGGGGCGGTGTTGTGTACCGAACTGTCGAGGGAACTACGACAATGGTCCCAAAGTTCGCTTGTTTTCTTTTCCGAGAGACGTTAAGCGAAGAGCGGAATGGCAGCGGGCTGTCCGGCGGCGCGACGTCGACGTGGGGCTGTTGAAGGACCCCAAGGTAAGCTGTATCCAGCGTGCGCCTTCCGAATGGCCAATATGTCTCGTAATTATCCCAAGAAATACTAATTGGTGTTTTGTTTCTGTCACGCGCAGGTTTGCGAGCGTCACTTCAAACCGGATCATCTGCGTACAACGTCCACGTATACGGACTGCGATGGACGAACGATTGAAGCTCCCATGAAGTTGACGCGGCTAACTCCTTCGTATATCTCGGATGCGCGCAAGTCTCGAGAAGAGCCTGAAGTGAAAAGAAAGCGAACTGAAAATGAGCTACTCCAAAAAACCAATCAAGAGTCCCTAACAGCGTTTGAAGAAGAAGAAAAACAGCACAAAGTTCACAATCTCTGTGAACTGATTTCTCGTGTTAACGAGCAGCGAGATAGGAAGTTTTGGTGTACAACAGCATGTGAGACGTGCCTCATCTTCGCCCACATCGAACCGGCATTGCAAGCCCCTGAGCTGCTTGTGTCTGTGGTAGTGTCACAGGATCTCTCCGTTCGCGTGTATTTTAAGTGCGCTCCGTTGGTGTCGGATGATGTGTGCATTCCTGGCGATGACGTTCGTGTGCGTGAGACGTGCCTCATCTTCGCCCACATCGAACCGGCATTGCAAGCCCCTGAGCTGCTTGTGTCTGTGGTAGTGTCACAGGATCTCTCCGTTCGCGTGTATTTTAAGTGCGCTCCGTTGGTGTCGGATGATGTGTGCATTCCTGGCGATGACGTTCGTGTGCTGGATAACCTTCTGGACGACGTGGAGCGCTCTATTGAAAAGAAGGCCCATCAACAGGAGGACAAGGTAGGAAGAATGCTTGGACTGGCTTTCTCATTGCTCGATGACATTTGTGACGATGAGTTGCATGATGATGAGAGGGCTGACGCACTGATCTTCCTGAAGGAACAGTGTAAGCTGCTGACAAAGAAGAGCGGAGGTGCGCGGTATTCTGCAGAGCTTTTAGTTTTTTGCAGCATATTGCACACAATTTCTCCGCACGCATACAAGTTTTTTCGACACAGCAACAAGCTTGTCTTGCCACATGACACAACCATCAAGCGAGTTTGTGCTGCTCTTGATGTTAGTCCATCGCAGGAACAGTGCGAAGAAGGTTTTCTCAGGTACATTAAGCGCAGGGCAAGCATTCTAAAGCCTTGTGAAAAAAACGTGACGCTCATGCTTGATGAGATACACCTTCAGCAGTTCTTCGAATATAAAGGTGGCTGTTTAACAGGGTTTGCTGCGAATTCTGCGGAGCCAGCGAAAACAGCACATGTTTTCATGGTTCAGTCTTTGCTTTCGTCATATAAGGACGTCGCTCATATCCTTCCTGTAAATAAATGTTCTAATGGCTAGTTTGTTTTGTTGTTAACGTTGGCCAGTTTGGTATTTCTTTTTGTCGCACAATTTGATTATGGCTGTGAATATTACTGTACCAAATGCTGAAAGTTTCTTCGTTGTCATACCTTATTGATACATTGTTATGAATGATCAAGTGGCTTGGGTTTCTTTTTTCTTTTTCTAAAGCTGGTTTGTTCAGGTTTTTTCGTCGCACAATGTGGTTATGTCTGTCATAATGGCCGTTCTAAGAGGTAAAAGTTCGCGTCTTCCTTGTGATACACTGTACTTATATTGTAATAAATATTTTGCGATGTAGCCGGGCCTTGTGTACCTTTCTTTTAATGCCATCGGAAGCAGTCACGACCGCCGTGATAGAGCGCAGCAGCAGTATTCCATCTCCATGTAACTTAGTATTCGTTTGAAAATTTCATATGCTATGCATCTATCGCGGCAATGCAGAAATAGGCGTTTTACGCAACTCTAGTAAGCGCCGCGCGGGAAGCTTCTGCGTCTCAGCAGCTCTCGTCGACGGGCCAGGTGCTGTGACGTCACGGAGAGCAGTGAGGAGGCCTTCTACTAGTCTAGGTGGTGTTGGCAGAGGACGGTCTTATTGACGGCAAGTTACTTTGTTTACTCCACTACGAGCGCAAGCTTCCCAGCTCAACCATCGTGCTCCGGCACGTTTGATTTTTTTTTAATTGGTCTTCACACGCTTGATATAATGATCGATCTTCGATCTTCACACGCCCGATATAATGATCGATCTTCGATCTTCACACGCCCGATATAATGATCGCAGCACATCATAAATTACTCGCCTTAAGGACAGCGTACAAGCTTGAATAGTTCTACTTTTGTGGGCTTCTCCCAAAGACTTGCGTGTATTGCCTGGTGTCAAGTAATGGCCGCCGGTAGTGCCACCAGCGGGCTCCCTATTCGCGACCAGGCCTACTATAATAAAAATCGGTGGGGTAGACTTAATTCTAGCTGTCTTTGTCTCCACTTCACTCGTCGAACGCGTTACAATGCGAGCAGCCAAACGCCGGACGCGGGCGCTTCGAGTTCTGACGCGTTCGTTGAGTGCAGTGGAGACGAAGGCTGTCTTTGTCTTCACGGCACTCGTTGAACGCGTTAAAACGCGAAGGCCAAACGCCCGACGCCGGCGTTTCGCGTACTAACGCGTACGATGAGTTCAGTAGAGATAAAGGAAGCTAGCTTTAAGTCTACTCACTAATCATTCCAATCGGAGCTCGACATTCTAACGTTCACGCGTGATCTCGTCTCCTTGTCTCCCTCAGTTTCTCGGCGCAAGAGGTCCCAATCACTGAACCCCAAGACATTCTACAATTTTATGCCCACGCCTGTAGCTCTCCTACTGAGGCGGCCGATAAAGAGTAATGAATTTCCTCGATACATTTCGGAAAAGCGTGAAAGAAAATCCTCACAAAAATAATTTCAGTCGTGCTTGTATTCTGAAAAAAGAAAAAAAAGAATGCTTCCATAGTTTTAAAATTACAACAAGGTGCCTGGATCGCGTCTCCGACTGGTGTGTTTACCGCGTCCAAAAAGTGCTCCCTCGATTTCCGCCTGGTGGCGTCCTAGAGCGGAGGTGGGTATGGCAGAGCGCCTGTTCTGCTGTGAATCGCTCTCCAGCCTGACAGTCCACGGAAGGTTCGGCAGCCAGGAGTTGAAACGCCGTGACGACAGCGACACTCGCGTTTGCTCTCGCTTTTTGCCTGAACTTCTACGACCAACCACCAGGATCGCGACATCCGACAGCGTGGCACGCCAGCTTCTGTGACGTCATTTGTCATCGAGACGCTAAACACATCAAGCGTAGACGCGCTCCAGGCACCGTATACTGACAGCTTAAGAAACGGAGCGCGTGACCAGTACCGAGCGTCAGAATATCGCTACGTAGCCTATGAGATTCCGGCATTAGCAGATGAGAAGACTTTGGAAAAAGAATCGCAGTGCAAGTAGCGCCAAACTATATAAGTTACACCCCACGTTCTTCAAGCTATCCGGGACCATAGACAAATGCTCTCAGCCAACAAGATGTACACCGTGAGAAAATGCAAGTATATTTAATATTAATAATTAATATATAATAATAACAGTTTATTTTCCATTACACGTAATGGTGGAGCCAAGGAAAAAAGCCGCGCTCGCTACTCGGCTTGAAGAGTTCTTGGCCCCAGTACATTCTGCGGAAGCTTCGGGAAAATCTATATCAAAACAAAATCGTGCATAATCGCAATGAAAACGAAAACACCAGGAAAATAAGAAAAGTCACTGAGCACCATATTAGTC